>PVJI01018780.1:0-32525 GCA_004026765.1 Micronycteris hirsuta
GAAGAAATGGTCATTTATCTTTACTCAATATCTCCACTTTTCTCTACTGCAATTCTCTTTGTTATTTTTTGAGCAAGTTCTTTATTATTGGTGTTTTCATTTATTATGAAACACTTTCAGCATTAAAATATACAAATAAGTAACATAATACAATATAATGTTTTCTCTTTTCAAAGCCAGAAGCATGTTTTTTCATGACAAATGTGATTCAGTATACTACAACTGCAGAATGAAGTGCAACCCCGAGGAATTCGCCATTAGATACTGCGCTGACTGGAGCATCTGCTGCAGAATGAAGCAAACTGAGGTTAAGAAAAAGAGGAAGTGGTGAAAAACCACCTCCATCTTCTTCGGACTCCAAGAAAAGAAACTAAAAACGAATGAGATCGCCTTGTCTAATAAAAAATAAGACTGTGATGGGTAATGGAAATGTATGATAATTACGTGGAGATGGTCAGGTTAAAGTAAATATAAATTTATGAAAGCTTACTCTCTATTTTCATCTGTGCACTGGTTTGTTCATTTCCTCAGTTGACATCCACAACTGCATTGCTGTTTCATCAATAGCACCAGATCCCAGCCCCACCAGTTCTTAACTTCATAACCTTGGGCAAATTCTTCAGTCTTTCTCTACCTCAGTTTCCTCATTTATGAAGTGGGATAATATCATGGTGTTATTAGAATTGTATGTATTGCTATATATAAATTCCTTTTTAAAGGTTTTATTTATTTACTTTTAGAGAGAGGGTAAGAGAGAAGGAAAGAGAGAGAGAGAAATGTTGATGTGAGAGAGAACCATCAATTGGTTGCCGCCCACACACCCCCAATAGGGGACCGGCCCACAATCCCCCAACAGGGGACTGGCCACAACTCAGGCATGTGCCCTGACTGGGAATCGAACTGGTGACCTTTTGGTGTGTGGGACAATGACTAACCCACTGAGCCACACTAGTCAGGGCTATACATAAATTTCTGATCAGCACTTGACCCCAATATAAGCCCTATATATGTTAGTTATAATTTCATGGACCAGAGAATGTGATCTGTCTTACAGCATTTTGGAATTTAGTAAATCATTCTTTGTAATCTAAGATAATATTGTCATTTGTTCAAATTTCCTGTGATTTTGAAAATAAGGTATATTTTCTGTTTCTGAGATCATGTAAATCTTATGTAAACACAACATATTTATGCAACATTATCATATTTTGGTAATCTAGGACTGGAGACCTGGTAGCAAGGAGTAAGAAGAAAGAAGAGAGTCTGATGGATTTCAGAAGGAGAACTGACAGAATTTAATGGCCACATAATGTAATGAGAAGAAGGTATAAAAAGCGATCCTGAGATTCCAAAGCTGGCAATGAGATGGTTAACAGTATAACTCACTAAACTAGAGTCCAGAGAGGAAGTAGGTCGGAAGTGTAGGGAAAGTCAATAAAAGGTGTTGTGGCTTATACGGATATGAATATCAGGCCAGGAGGAACATTTGCAAAAAGTACAACTTTATTTTTTTAAATAAGGGAACTTAATTCCTGTTACGAACCTCGTTCTGCCTGGTCACAGAAACTGAAACATGGAGTTGAGCGGTGACGCGGCACCTGTAAGATCCTTGATGAAGACGTCCTCCTGACGTGGCCTTTCGTCACTAGTCAAGTGACAACTCCTGAGTTGCCTCTTATTCTTAATAAAATTCTTAAAACTGTTTGGGTGAGGCTCATTCCTTCATGCATAAGATAATGCTGCTACTCAAGCATCATCCCAGAAATTCAGATGGGACTATGACGTTCCCACTTCCATGTTGATCTCAGTTATTCGGGGATTATAGTGCTGCTCACGGCTCACAGGGGAAGCCTTGTGACGGACAGGGAGCCAATGCTGTGGGGCTGCTAGAAGGAACCACGCAATCAGCGCTAAGCTGTGTTCCTGCCACCTCTCTGAGCTGCACTTACATAAGAAAACACTAGCATGTCGTGCTCCCAGACTTGATCTGGTGCTTCTGTCCTCCATTACCCCATTTCCCTCCTCTCCCATTATACATATATCCCAGCACTGGAGGTAGAAACAGTGACCCACCACAATTTCAGCTGTTCTTCTTTTTTCACTCCTATACCCCCATACCTCTACCTCATTCAAGACTTGGTTTAGGAAAGAAACCATGCCCTTAATTCATCTGCATTCTCCAAAATCTATCATGAAATCTGAATCCGAGAGTTCCTACCAGTGCCTAAGAGAACGTAGTCTTGAGAAGCAGAAGCCGGCTCTTGCTTTCTCTTTTTTTGAGGAGGAAGGTGCACCACAAACCACCAGAAGCTGGAAGAAAGGCACAGAACAGACTTTTTTTTTAATCTTTATTGTAAAAAAAAAAAAATTACTTCTTGAAGGGAATGTTGGCCCTGCTTTGGGTCCTATCTACTCATCTTCAAAGGGAGATGAGATGGCTTCTATCCAAGACTGCTTAGTTTTTATTCATCCTATCCCCAGCATAGCTGGCTTTTAAAGCACGCAGCTCTATACTTGACACATAAAGTAACTGCACTCCAAGGACTTAGTAAGAAATGTAGTCTCAAAATCACTACCAATCAATAGCTATTGAAGTCCCTTGACAAAAATATTGGTTCTGTTGATTTGAACTCCAAGATATTTATTTCTCAAATCCATTATCCTTTTCTTAAATTACTTTACTGTTGTTCAATTACAGTTATCTGCATTTTCTCCCCCCCACCCCCCACCCCATCCAAACCCACCTCCCTCCCTTGCTTCCACCCTCCCCTTTGGTTTTGTCTATGTGTCCTTTACAGTAGCAGAACACTCTTCCTCACACCTTTCAGAAGCAATCAATGCTGCCACGACCTTGGCCTCAGACTTCCAGCCTCCAGAACTCTGAGACAATACATTTCTTTCATTTAAGCTGCCTAGTTTGTGGTATTTTATTATGGCAGCTGTGGGAAATTAATACACCATACTTCTTTTTTTATCTTCTTTACTTTTATTTATTTTTTAATTAAATTTATTGGGGTAGCAGTTGTTAATAAGATTTTATAGGTTCCAAGTGTACAGTTCTATGGTACATGATCTGTATATTGCATTGTGTGCCCACCACCCAGAGTCAAATAACACTATTTGAAGTGAAGGACGCGTCAGTTAGTTTGGTTGTGATGATCATTTCCCAAAGTATATGTACTTGAAATCATCACATTTTATTCCTTACACACACGCAATTTTTATTTTTTAGTTACACCTCAGTAAAGCTGGGGAGGAGAAAGTCAGGAAAAATGGTTGGGGGGTGGTGATACACTATTTTCATTATCTTGAATGTGACGATGGTTTCAAAAGAATGGATATGTGTCAAAACGTACCAACTTGTACACTGTAAGATTTCCAGTTGATATGCCATTTATATCTAGTTAAAGATGGTTGTAAGTAGTGACAGATATAAAACAAAATGTCCTTGAGAGAATATTATGCAGCTTTAAAAAACACTACTCACAGAGTTTATAATGACACAGAAAGTACTTTTGGTATATAGCATTTTACAAAAGTAGGATACCTAATTACAAGTATATTAAGTGGTTATAACTATGCAAAAAATTATTAAACAATAAGTGAGGCCTAAATCAAACTTTCTTAAGAAACACACATGTTGTCTCTGGGAGGTAGGGCTCAAGTATAACTTTTCCTCCCCTGTAATTTTTAATATTGTCTAAATTTTCTGAAATTAGCATTTAATTTTTTGTTGTAACATGAAGAGCAAGCAAAATAAATTTCATTTCATTTATTTAAAATAGCAAAATGTCTATAGTTTTCAGGTCTCTGTTGGTACTTTTGGAAAACCCACAGGTTGGGGACCGGTGCCCTTGTCAGAAGGAAAAGCTGTCAAACAGGAACGGGTGTCAGTTGTTCCCTCCTACAAGCATTGCCAACTCAGCTGCCTCAGGAGAGATCAGTGTAGCATATCTACCTGGAGCAGGACACACCCCAGACCTAAGCACTTTGTGTGAGAGGGTGTGTCCCACCTTCCCTTTCTGCTGACAGCCAAGATCAGAACCTGCCACCAGCCTCCTCAACAGAAGGTTTAGCCATGAAGCCTCTCATCGTATTTGTCTTTCTCATTTCTTGGAACCCAGTGCTGGCAGGTAAAATGCAAATCTTCCTGAGGGTGGGGGTGTTCCTTTGTCTAGAAGAGCAATTCCACTAAGCAAACCTGTGAATGTCCTCCCACCACGGACCCTTTAATTCTCAAAGTGGAAAAACCACCAAGTTGCTTTGATGTCAGCAAGGTCTGAGCTTAAACCTTAGCTCTCCAACTGATTAGCTGTGCTGCTGTAGGCAAAAGTCTGAGCTTCTCTGAATCTTAGTCTTGTCACTTACAATACATAAATAATACCGCTGACCTCCAAGTCTTGCAAGAATTAAATGTGATAATGCATAGACTATGTCTATACATAATAGCTACAGCCCCTGACTTACGAGAAGCATCACTGTATTTTTCATTAGCAATACCCCATTCCGTTTTGCCGCTCTTCTGTCTCTAATCCGGGAACATATGTAGTCGTACTAGCCAAAACCTGCAAACAATGTTATTATTTGTAGATTCCTTAGGTACATGGTGGAACAGATTTAGAACTGCCTGTTCCAAGAGGATAGATGAGCTCTATGTGACACAAGGAATGTCTGATTAGATAAGGAAACAGCTAGAGAGACAGGAGGGAGAACACTGACTGACCTCATGTTCTGACTTTGCAGTCTCATCTTGAATACTCTCTTCACTCAGTGTTATTGAATCAATTCAAATCCATATGCTATAGGGTCCCACTTAATTTCTCACCCTCCTTGAAATATTCTCTATGCAAATGAACCACATTTTCAGATCGTGTGACCCCATAGGCTAGATTTAAGAATCCATAGGATCCAGGACTCCTAAAGGTGTTGATGAGACCAATTCCACTGTGGTTTATGGCAATGGATTATGGTCTCTAAACAGTCAGCAATTACACACAGCCTACAATATTCTGTTTAGGGTCTTACACATCTCCATAGTTAGTCTTGTCTCATATATAGACCATTACACTTCCTCTTCTTGGGCTTCCATCTTGCCAGTTAAGTAACCCTGATCCCTTCTTTTTTCCTATAGGACAATTATCCTCCAGGGCATGATGACTTAGATAGGGTATGTGTTGGCTCAAAATATCCACAGATGGCCAACATTGGCACTCTGGTCCCTTTAACACTCTCTTACCTGTGAACATAAAGAAGCATTCCTAGCTTGATGATTCTGTGGAGTAGCATGCCTACAAAACTGTAAGCTAAGCTCGGATGCCTTGGGCTCTAATAAGAAACCCCAAATCTTCACACCTGATTTCATCCGTCTCTGAGCTCACAACACTATTCCATGTTGCAAGTGTTTCACTGGACTTGACATGCTTTCTCCTCTCGCACAGGTATTTTGTGTTTCTTCTTTTTTTGTCTAGACTAAAAATTCTTTGATATTAAGTTCCATATCACACTCAAATCGGCAGCCCAACAGTACCTGGCTTTATAAAAACTTAATTTTTTCAAGTATATTAACTGACCAATTTGGGCAAGCTTCCAAGTTACCAATTGTGTGAGTCAGCTCAGACTGCCATAACAAAATACCACACACTACGTGGCTTAAATAACATTTATTTTCCCATAGTTCTAGAGGCTAGAAAGTTCAAGATCAAGTGCAGGTTGATTTGGCTTCTGATGAGAGTTAGATCTCTGGCTTACAGACAGTCATCTTCTTTCTGTGTCTTCCACCAATAAGGCCACCAATCCTATTAATTTAGGCCACCAATACTAATGCCTTAGTGCCTCACTCTTATGACCTCATTTAACTTAAATTATCTCCTAAAGTCCCTATCCCAAAATACAGTCACACCAAGGATCAAGATTTCACATACGAATTGGCGGAGTCAGGGGGCAGGGAGTGGTTGCTGAAATTCAATCCATAGCACAAGTTAATTTTTTTTCAATCAGAATCCATTAGAAGCAATCATTTTTACCTAGTCTCCTTGGAATCCAGTGAGATATTTTTAAAAAATGGAGGGATTCATCATTTTATAGTCCAAAAAGGCCTATGTTGAATTATCTTTCCATTCATTTTCTCTCCAGGCTTGAATCCAATATCATCAGAAATGCACAGGAAGTGCCATGGAAATGGCATTTGCAGACTTGAGTGCTATGCAAGTGAAATGCTAGTTGCCTACTGTATGTTTCAGCTGGAGTGCTGTGTCAAAGGAAACCCTGAGCCCTGACATGAGAAGCCAATGAACTTGGAAGTCCTTGACCAGCCCCCATCACCTTTCACACAGCCAAGGAATTTAGATTAAACTCTAACACTGTGATGTGCCCACAACTGTTGGTTTTTAGCATTTTTATAAGCATTCAGAGTCTTCTGATTTTGGATTTTAAAGGCTGGACTGCAGCCTTCTTAAAAACAGCTAAGCTGATTCTCCTGAAAACAACTTAGAATATATTTTCTCACTTCAAAGTGATATCTGTGCTCTCTTCAGTGCCTATTCACCTCTTTACTCATAGAAAAGGTGTCTATAATTACTCATAGAGGCTTCAAATTATAAAGCCATTTTTTATACCTAGGCTTTACCATCCCTTCAGCTCCCCACTTACCTTTCCTTTGACCCTCCCATTCGCAGAGGAACAGATCTGCCCTGGCCCTCTGATGACCTGGTGTATCTCTCACATTAGCACATAGGCAAGGCTTAACTGCAGGCTGGCTTCAGTATATTTTTTAGTATTTTATTTCTTTTATTTTTAGAGAGGGGAAGGGAGGGGGAAGAGAAACATCGATGTGAGAGAGAAGCATTAATCGATTGCCTCTCATACACGCCCCCAAGCAGGGACAGAACCCGCAATGTAGGCATGTGCCCTGACCAGGAATTGAACCGGTGACCTTTCACTTTGTGGGACAATGCTCCGACCACCTGAGCCACACCGGTCAGGGACACGCTGGTCTGAGTCTGACCCTGCCATTCGTGTTGTGATGAACGGCCACACGGCAGGTTCTCATTCACTTCCCATGACTACTCTTCTCCTTTTAATTTCCCTCTTTGTCTATCCCTTACCTGTACCCCACTGTGTTTTGGAAGCAAATAACTTGTTGTCTAGCTTCACAAGTTCATGGCTGGAGAAAAATTTTGCCTCAAGGTAAACCATTCTACGAGTCTCACCTACCCTCGCCGCAGGTGGTATTTAGATGAGATTTTGGACTTAAAAGTTATGCTGAAATAAATAATGGCTTTGGGGTATACTGGGAGGAGATGAATATATTTTACATGTGAGAACAACGTGAATGTCGGAGGACTATAAGGCAGACTGTTGTGGACTGAGTTGTGCGCTCCCACGAAACATATGTTGATGTTTTAAGCCTGGTTTCTCAGAATGCAAGCTTACTTAAAAATAGGGTTGTTGCCAATGTTAAGATGAGGTCATTAATATGGTCCCTAATCCAATGTGACTGATGTCCTTCTACAAAGGGAAAATCTGGACACAGACACATGCAAACTAGAACACCATGTGAAGGTAATGATAGAGAATGGGGTGTTGCTCCCACAAAATGAGGAAGGCCAGAAAACCACCAGAAGCTGGGTGAGAGGGATGAAATATATTCTCCCTCACAGCCTTCAGAAAGAACAAACTCTGCTGACATCTTGCTCTTGCATTTTATAGCCTTCGGAACAATAGTACGATAGATTTCCACTGTTTAAGCCTCCTGGTTTGTGCTTCTATGTTATGGCAGCCCTAGGGCATTAATACAGGGAGTAACTGCTAGAGTTTCTTTGGGGAGTAATAAAAAAATATTCTAAAATAAATTATGGTGATGTTTGCCCAATTCTGTGAATCTATGAAAAACCACTGAATTAGACACTTTAAAGGGATGGATTTTATGGTATTATAGAATGTGAATTATAGATCAGTAATGTCATCTAAAAAGAAAACTAACATACATCTAACCTATGTCTGAGAAATTCCACTCATAGGTATTGACCCAAGAGAAATAAAAGCTTATTTTCACAAAATTATTTGTACAAGAATGTTCATTGCAGCTTTATTGCAATAGCCAAAAATGTGGAAACATCTCGGATGTGCCTCAAGAGGAGAATAAACAAACTGCAGTGAAATCAAATAATAGAATATTACACAGCAATAAAAGGGGATAGATTTGAGGTTTAAACAATGTCAGAAAACATAAAAATATTATCTAAGAGAAGGCAAAATCCTTATACAAGAGAGTATGTACTTTACTGATATCATACATATAAAGTTCTAGAATAGGCAAGCTTAACCACGGTTAATGTAAAACATAACAGCAGTTGCTGCTCAGAAAATACAAAGTTGGTGGCAGATATCAAGTAGGAAGGGGAATTAGGGAACTTTCTGAAGTGATGTAAATGTTTGAAATCTTAATAAGATTTAAACTGTATAGGTATATGCATTTGTCAAAGCTTTTAGAATAGTCCACCCAAGATTTGCATTTCATTGTATGTAAATTTTATTTCAAAAAAATTATTAAAAGAGGGGACTTCTGGCCAAGAGGGAGGTGTAGGTGGACACACTGTGGGGAAACCAAAGAGGAAAAACAACAACTTAAAAAGCAAAACAAACAACCAGAACAGACAGAGAATTGAACTGAGTAGAAGTCCGACAGCCAAGAAGTTAGAGAGGACACGTTCATCCAGACCTTACGGTAAGTGGGGCGGAGCCTGGCGGACAGCGTGCCCAACGAGGTGGTAGTTTGCCTGGAGAGACTCACAGCGGGTGCGCCTGGCCAAAATGCGGCCCGCAAACTCAGCGAAACCTGCAGCCAGCACACCCGGAGAAGCCGGTGGGATCCAGCGGGGCCGCAACTGGTGGACCAGGCAATCCCTCTTTTGTGCGCAGGTAGACCAGGAGAAGGAGCTGGGGAGTGGAGCAGACCGCACGGCCCACCATCGCAGGCAAAAAAAAAGCTTCAGACCACCTGTTGAAAGCACCTGAGTGGGTTGAGGCCCCGACAGGAGCAGTTCCTAGCCAGCCTCACAGGAGAGCTTGGGGGGGGAGCCCGCAGTAAACAGAGCATGCAGCGTTGCTCCCTCCCAGACCCCACCTCCAAAGGAAGTGTCACAACACAACAACTTAGGTTACCCTGCACTGGCGAACACCTAAGGCTCCTCCCCTTAAAGTAACAGGCGCACCAAGAAAAAAAAAATGGCCCAAATGAAAGAACAGAACAGAGCTCCAGAAAAATTACAACTAAGGGACGAGGAAATGGCCAACCTATCAGATGCACAATTCAAAACACTGGTAATCAGGATGCTCACAGAATTGGAAGAAAGTCAGACACAAATAAATGAACAAATGAAGGATACGCTAAAGAAAATGAGGGGAAATGTGCAGGGAACCAATAGGGAAGAGAAGGAAACTGGGTCAAATCAATGGTGTGGATGAGAAGGAAGAAACAAGAATTCAGAAAAATGAGGAGAGGCTTAGGAACCTCCGAGACATCTGTAAATGGCCGAACATCCGGATCATAAGGATGCTAGAAGGAGAAGAGGAAGACCAAGGAATTGAACATTTATTTGAACAAATAATGAATGAGAACTTCCCCAATCTAGCAAAGAAAATAGACTTCCAGGAAGTTCAGGAAGCTCAGAGAGTCCCAAAGAAGCGGGACCCAAAGAGGAACACACCAAGGCACATCATAATTACATTACCCAAGATTAAAAATAAGGAGAGAATCTTAGAAGTAGCAAGAGAAAAGGAGACAGTTATCTACAAAGGAATTCCCATAAGACTGTCAGCTGATTTCTCAAAGGAGACCTTTCAAGCAAGAAGGGGCTGGAAAGAAGTATACCAAATCATGAAAGGCAAGGACCTCCATCCAAGAATACCCTATCCAGCAAAACTTTCATTTAGAATGGAAGGGCAGATAAAGTGCTTCCCAGATGAGGTCAAGTTCAAGGAGTTCATCATCACCCAGCCTTTATTACATGACATGTTAAAGGGATTTATATAAGATATGGAGGGATATCAACAGGGGAGTGGGAGGGGGAGAGAGGAGGAAAAAGTACAGAGAAAAAGTAGCATAAACGGTAGGTAGAAAACAGACAGGGGGAGGTTAAGAATAGTATAGGAAATGTAGAAGCCAAAGAACTTATGTATATGACCCATAGACAAAAACTAAAGGGCGGGGAATGGGGGGGTGTGGGGCGGAGGGGAATAAAGGGGGGGAAATGGGACAACTGTAACAGCATAACCAATATAATATATTTTTTAAAAATTATTAAAAGAAACTATTAGCCCTGGCTGGTGTAGCTCAGTGGACTGAGCGCGGGCTGGGAACCAGGCAGTCCCGGTTCGATTCCCAGTCAGGGCACATGCCTGGGTTGCAGGCCAGGTCCCCGTGAGGGCTATGTGAAAGGCAACCATACATTGCTGTTTCTCTTCCTCTCTGTCTCCCTCCCTTCCCCTCTCTCTAAAAAAGAAATAAAAATAAAATTAAAAAAAAATAAAAATTCTAAAAAAAAGAAACTATTAAACCCTAAGTAATATCAATAATATCATTTTGAAGCATTTAGAAACAAATACATTGATGTTTGTATCTTACTTTGAAATGCATCCAACAGGCAGACGGAGTGTGGCATATATATTTTTCACACCCACAGAACTGAGTTCTTTGTGTGGAGTTGCAGAGCTGATATTGGTCTCAATCTATTGGCCTAAGTCCAATTGTATGTGGAGAAGGGGATGGACTTCAGGGGGACAATTTTTGCAAAAATTCCTGGAAGGATAGAGGAATATGGATTCCACCAAATGGTATCTCTTCTCCTTCAGGCCATGTGAGCGTCTGCCTGAGTTCTGAGTGAGAAAAGATGGCAGGAGGTAGCAGCAAATTCTGTTTTCATAACAGACTCTGTGAGACCTGAGACCATGCGCAGCACTGATTGTGTGCCTAGGTATGAAAAAAACATATAGCAGACAGGGACTTTAGCTCAGAGGTCATTTCCATCAGAGACACAATGACTGCCCTTGAAGAGAAACGCAGCAGACACAAACGGAGAGGCTGAAGCCGTTGTTTTAATGGGATGGTGCCTCTGAGAAGGATCTGGGTCCCCAGCGGGAATCAACGAGAGCCTCAGATACAACTAGTTCGTATGAGGTAAAAACTTCTTGGTTATGCAGCACACATTTACATTGTCACACAAAACATAAAATTCTTCACGTTTTAAACAAGATCTCCTGCAAACACCTTTCATTCGCCAGCATGAAGTAAAGAATGTCCTTAGGAAGGCATTCGGTCCACTTCTAACTGCCAACAGAAAGAAACGTAAATGCACAGTGTCCTCTAGGGTCACGTACCATGGGGAAATGAGATTGTAAAATAAAAGCTATCCTTTAGAACTTTTTAATGGTAAATTGCACAGGATTAAATCATCCCAGTCATGTTATGGCTGGATTCTGTTTTTTCGGTTGCTTTTAAGTTATTTTCCAGAGACCCTATTATAAATCTTTAGTTCTCATGGTCCCCACCTACATGTGCAGGTGACAGGGCCCAGCAGATTCAGCTTGTGACAATTTGCAGTGGGAAAATCATTTAGACCTGAGAGTTTTCCCAGGAGTCTTCAGAGGCCCAATTCCAGGAGATATGCAGGGCCTGGGACAGTCCAGGCAGTATGAGATTGTCAGTGTTTGCTTGAAGAAGGAATGATCACTGACCTAGGGTTACAAGTCAGTGGTTCTGGCCCTGCATTCCCAATAACACTCTTATTCTTCAATAACAGCCTTTTTGCCAAGTGCTTTACAACCTGCCTTGGCTTAGTCACAGGGTATCAGTGAACACGCCCCTAGGGATAGTGAGTGTGAAGTGGTTTGAATAACTAAAGCACAGATCTAAATCTATTGCTGGTGTTTTCCCTAACCTTAAGATGTGGGTGCCTCTGGAAGCTGAGGGGTAGGGGAGGAAGGCGAGGAAGACAGTTTAAGAAGGTCCAGATGGCTCAGAGTCATCCTACTGAATTTCCACTCTGTGTGCTAAGCCTTTTCAGTCTTTCCACCCAGCTGGTCCAGAGGACCATCTATTGGGTATGAGGATAATCAATGTGTTATGACCAAAAGCCATGAGCCCTGGGATGCCACTCTGGGGACAAAGGAGACCAGTGGAGACACAACGCAAATGTCCAGAGGTCCTGCCATGCAGGACAGCAGCCGTGGTCTCAATGTCATCCTCATCTGTGCCTGTCTTTGGAATACATCACGCTTGGCCCTTAAGTGTCACCTTTTAACTATAGAGGTTAAGGGCCAAGGGTAAAAGCTTTCTGCAGACCCCCGCAAACCAGAAGCAAAGCAGCTTTGAGGCTTTCCACTTCAGTGACTTAAGTAGATTATCAAGTCACTGGCTTTCTGTGCAGAAAATGAAAATTCTGAGCCCTCAAACTGATGTTCCATAGATACCATGATGCTGTGAGTGAGTATGTCTGAACAACCAGATCTGCATGCTAGTTCTGCTCCATATCATATTTGTCTTCTTTCTAAATCTGTGAGAAATCATCCAGGTAACTGACATGGGAGCACAAGCCCTGAGAGTCCTGAAGGAACAGCTTCCTTCCCCCTGCCCCCACCAATCCTACCTACCTGTGTTCTAAAGTTCTCATGCTTTGCTCTGCTCCACTTCTGCCAATACCATCAGTCCAACTTCCCCCTCAAACTTTGAAAAGTCCCCAGGCCAAATCCAGAACCCGTTTCTTCTCTGAAGAGAGCCACCTCCTGGTACATGTCCTTATCACCTTCTCTTCCTTCCTCGGAACAACCCAGAGCGTCCATCTCTGCTCACATCTCTCTCTGTTCCCGCTTTTCTTATCCAAATCCTGCTTTCTTCTCATTCTTCTAGAACCTCACATCCTCTTTCCCTTCACTCTTTAGAATTGTGCAGGGAGGGGATTGCATTTTACCTGGTGGAACATAGGAGAGCAAGACAAGGACCGCGAGGACCAAGAATAAGCTCCTCATGGTTGAGCCAATCAGCAAAGAGACAGCTGAGAGACAAGGGAGAGTGACTCTATATGTAGCTCCGAGAGATGGTGGTTGGGTGGGGGACCTGCCTGGTTAGTGAACCCTTCAAGAACAAGAACATCTGCTTGCTCCACTGAGCACTTCAATAAACTAAAGATCTGACTTTGAACATGGCATCTTTCCATTAAAACACACTTCCTGAGTGCCACTTATATGCTGGCAACTGAATTCACATTGTGGCAACAGCCCTATTCTAAGCCCTAATAGGATAGTGTGTAGCTGTGTTTGTATCTTCATTGTACATCCATTTAACAAATGCATATAGCATACAGGGAACTGTAAGGCTACCTTATAGAGTTGACAAAGTGTTTTCAATAGTTGTTGCCAATCTCACACAGAAATGCTTTTTTAAAAAGCACAGGTAGATATTATTCTCCCATTTGAAAAGCAAAGAACATGAAGCTCAGGTGAAAGAAATGACTTTCCCGAGTTGCCATGAATTGTAAATGGCAGCAGCATGCCTTGCACACACGTTTGCCTAACTCCTGAATACAGAGGTAAAGGATGGCCCAGCCCCATTCCAGTGTAGCTACAATCTGTCCGGGGAAATAAGAGCTTCCCAAGGAGCACGGGAAAACCCCTATAACACCACCAACGTAAGCCTGGAGCAGGACCCCAGGTAACACATGCTGCTTGCTAGGTAATGTGGGACGTACCAGGAATTTATGACAGACCTCTTGCTTTGAGGAACCAAAGATCAACAGTTTGACACTTTACAGACTGTTTTAAGCTTTATGAAAGCTCCATCTGATATCACATGAAGAATATATCAACAGAACCCAGAATCAGACAACCTGACTTCTGACTGGGGCTCAGCTTGATGGGCTTTCTGCGAGGCACTTACTTCACTCCTCCAAATATCAGCTTTCTCTCCCGTAAAGTTGGTTGTGCATCTTCAGTGCTACCTATCACCTAGGCTTGTTGTGAGGCCAAATAAAGCAGTTCTTGTAACCAGTCCTTTAAAAAAGTATAGTTAAGTGGCCGTCAGACTCATATAACAAGAGAAGGCATTTAAAACTAGAGATGGCAGAGACAGCGCTCCAAGTAGAGAGTGGAAGGGCTAAGGCAGGAACCAACTCTTCCATCACTCTGTCCCATGTGCTTTTCACCACATTAATTACATAGATATTGTATATGCACTTAGATATAATTCAATCCCCTTGGTGGAAACTGGTTTTCTAACTTCAGGAAATCTGCACTGCGATTGAGATTACAAGTGTAGAAAGACTCCTAAGAGAAGCTCAGAGCAAAAACAACCAAAAAAAGGTCCCTAAATAAAAAAAGAATGGAAGACATGAGTTTGGAAGACCCAGAGGGAAATGGTTGAGCGAGTACAAGTGTACTCAGTGGCCCTGAGGGGACCACTCTCTAAGCTGGAGCGTTAAGTGCAGCCAGGTCTGCATGTTCTCACCCGCTCCGGCTCAGCTCCTCCTCTCCAGACACCCTCCTCGGCCTCCAGATCTGCTCGTTCCACTGTGCCTTCAGAAGCCCAATTCCTTGTACTTTGTATCTTCTCCCAAACAAACTTTCCTACCTCCATGTCCCAGTAAAATGCTGAATTCTCCTCTGAGGATACTGCTTCCAAAAACCCTGGGACAGGCAAGCCGCATCTCCCAATCTCCATGCTGTTTCCAGAACACCAGCCGTGATCCTGACACCTCCTTTCACTCACCCCACCCACGTTGAATTGATTATAAATCTTACCAGTTCTGCCTGCGACATACACCTCATGCCCACCCATGTCTCATCTCCACTGTCACCATGCAATGCAAGGCATCACCATCTGTCATTAATTAAATGACCTTCTAACGGATCTTCCACATCGTTTTTACATATTTACCATTTATCCTTCATGCAGTACCTGCAATGACCTTTATAAAATAAACTGGGTCCTTGGCGCTGGTATGACTCAGTGGACTGAGCGCTGGCCTGTGAACTGGAAGGTCACTGGTTCAATTCCCAGTCATGGCACATACCTGGATTACAGGCCAGATCCCCAGTTGGGGAAGTGCAAGAGGCAACCAATCGATGCATCTCTCGCACATCAATGTTTCTCTCCCTCTCAATGTTTCTCAAGGGGGAATAACTATATTCTCCTTGTTAATTTCTCTTATAGGACCCATTCCCTCTCCCTTCTCCTTTCTCTAAAAATAAATAAATAAAATCTTTAAAAATAAATAAATAAACTCGGGTCATGCATTTGTCCTTCATAAGACCTTCCACTGGCATCCTACTGGACTGACATTAAGAACTGCTTATTTGGGTGACAAGGCCCAGCCTCGTCCGGCACCTTGTTGCCTCTCCCAGCCCAACTCTTCTCATCTGTCCCCTCCCTCTCGGGGTTTCATGCTACTTGACTTGACTTTCCTCAAACACGCCCAGCCCAGAGCTTTTACACATGGGATTCACACATCCTGAAAACCCCCGTCACCCTCCGCTAGCCTCCACTTAACACTAAGTCAAAGAGATTGTCTTTCCACAGCATGAGTTTTCTTGAACACTTCCCATTTAAACTCTATTCCCCCTTTTTCATTTCTCTTATGGGACCTGTTTTTCATGATTAGCATATGTTAGAATTCTATGTTCCTGTGTTCGTTTTTCTTGATTTAATATTTGCTTACTCCACTTGACTCATGTAAATCATATATTAATCAAATCCAATTTTTTTTCTTGGACACTGTATTAGTTCCCTAAGGCTGCCATAATAAAATACTACAAACTGGGCAGCTTAAAACAACCAGAAATGTATTGTTTCACAGTTCTGGAAGCTAGGTGTCTGAAAAGTTGATTCCTTCTGAGGGCTGTGAGGGAAGGATTTGTTCTGTCCCCTGGCTTCTACTGGCCTCGGGAACTCCACGACTTGTCGATGCTGTTCTCCCTGTGTCTTCACCTCATCTTCCCTCTGCATGTATCTGGGTTTGTGTCTAAATTTGCCCTTCTTATAAGGCACATTGCTTTGTCAGTAATCTCCTCTTTAAAATATGTATATAAAGCTTGCCCTGTCTGGTGTGGCTCAGTGGACTTAGCGCAGGCCTATGAACCAAAAGTTTGCCAGTTCGACTCCCAGTCAGGGCAAATGCCTGGGTTGTGGACCAGGTCCCCAGTTGGGGGGTATGAGAAAAGCAACAGATCGATGTGTCTCTCACGCATCAGTGTTTCTCTCCCTCTTTTACCCTCCCTTCCCTCTCTCTAGAAATAAATCAATAAAATTTACATGTATAACTTTATGGTAAAACATATACCACAGAATAGTCACAGAGATGTAAATTACAGTGTAGGGAATATAGTCAACAATATTGTAATAACTATGTATGGGATCAGGTGGGTACTTAAAATTCTGGGAGGGCCGCTCTGTAAAGTACACAATTGTCTAACCACTATGCGGTGCATCTGAAACTAATACGGAATCGTATTGAATGTAAACTGTAATTAAAAATAAAAATAAATGAAAATGGAGACATGTGGAAAATTTCTGAAAGAACACTCAAAAATAAAAATAATATGAAACTCTTTGTGACCTTAAAAAATAAATAAAATAAAATATGTAACACATATACAAAAACCCACAGAACAAATGTGGAGCTTCACACATTATTGTAAGGTTAACCCCATAGTAAACACCACCAAGGTCATGAACTTGAACTCCACCCTCCATGCACCTCCACCCCAGTCATTATCCCTCCAAGTTACACCGCCCTGACTTTTATTGTAATCATGTCCTTAAATCTCTTTACCCTTTTATCACCCATTGTGCATCCTCATAAACTAAAGTTTCATCCTGCCCATTTTTATTTGATACAGCTTTTTGGTCTCTTTTTCTCTATCTGTTCTCCCTCATGCTCTCTTACAATTTATCTGTTGAAGAACTGAGGAGACTGTACCTGCAGAAGCACCCACAACCCGAGGTTTCCTGATTGTGCACCCACTCGTGGTGCACTTTGACCTGTAGCTCTGTCCTCATATTTTCTGAAAATTGGCAGCTGGACTCAGAGGCTTGATCAGACCCAGGTTCAATCCCTTTAGCAGGACTACAGGTTTTCCTGTGTCTTTTCATCAGGAGACTCATGCTATCCAATTATCTCTCTTGTTTGTATTTTTGGTAACTGTTGATACTCAATGCCTAGATACATTAATTCATTAAGGGTTGCAAAAGGGTAATATTCTAATGGTATTTGCCAATGGCATTTTAAAAAAAACAGGAAAGAACAATTTCAAAATTTGTATGGAGCTACAAAAGACCCCAAACAACCAAAGTAATGCTGAGAAAGGAAAAGGCTGGAGGCCTCACACTTCCTGATTTTAAACTATATTTCAAACTGTAATAATCAAAACAATATGATACTGGCATAAAAACAGGCACTGAAACCAATGGAACAGAATCAAGAGCCCAGAAAGTCCATGTGTGTACTGTCAACTAATATTTTACATGAAAAAAAGACAGTCTCTTCAATACATGGTAAAAAAAAATTAAGCTACATCACTCTAAAAATTAACTTGAAATCAGAGATTTAAATGTAAAACTTGAAACCATAGACCTCCTAAAACAAAATGTAGGGGGAAGCATCTTCACATATGTCTTGGCCATGATGTTGTGGACAAGCAACAACAAAGTAACCAATAAGCAGGTGGGACTCCATCAAACGGAAAAGCTTCTTCACAGCAAAGGTAGTGATCAACAAAATGAAAGACAACCTACAGAACGGGAGAAAATCTTTTCAAATCACACATCTGACAAGGGGTTAATACCCAAAATATATAAGGAACTCATACAGTTCAATAGCAAAAACAAAAAAATCAAGTAATCCAGTTAAAAGATGAGCAAAGGACATGAACCGACACTTTTCCAAAGCATATGTTCGAATGGCCAACAGGTACATGAAACGTGCTCGGCATCACTAACCACTGGAGAATGAACATCCGAACCGCAATGAGGTGTCACGTCACACCTGTGAGAATGACCATCGTCAAAAAGACAAGACGTAACAAATGACAGCGAGGATGTGAGGAAAAGGGAGCCCTTGTGCACCGCCGATACTGTAAATTGGTGCAGCCCTATGGAAAACAGTGTGAAGGCTCCTCCAAAAACTAAAAATAGAACTGCCATGTGACCCAGCAATTCCATTTCTGGATATACCCTGAAGAGACAGGTATCCACACTCTCGTGATCGTTGCAGCGTTATACAAGAGAACACAAATAGACATAAATTCTTAGACTCAAATCTGAGAGAGAAAAATTTTTCAAAAATCTACATCTGGACATCCTGATGTTCTCAAATTGAATTTTTTTTAACCTTGCAATAACCTATTTACAATACCGACACCAAAACCTAAGGACAAAGAAAGGTAGGGTGTAACGGATGGAAAAACAATGTCAACTCTAGCAGAGACCGCTGACTGTGTACCCCGTTTTGTACCCCAAAAAATGTCTCCTTTTTTGAATGACATTAGTCATCAGCCAGCCTTTCGGGCCACTGGGCACTTTCATTCCTTAGATGCAGCTCAGCAGTCTCTTCACTAATGAGTAAATGCTCAAGCTCACAAATGAGACTGGCATTGCCAGGCAGAAACACTGAAGACCCTCCTGGCTTTCAGAGAGAAGAGCTCTTATGTGTGCTTGGCTGTGGCCTTTAGCTTTGTGTTTTGATGCCATAAAAATGGGTACCTAGGCTAAGTTTAGAATTCTTATATCTCCCTGTTTCTTATCGTTGTGTATCAAGCCTTTTGCCGCTTCGCCCATAAACATGGTTATTTCTCTTGCCTCAAATGCTCCTTTTGCTAATGTTCATGTAGCTTCACCAGCTATTGAATACAATTTGTGGTAATAGTTAGGATGTGGTATGATATAAATAATGAGTAACCCCTACATAAGAGTGAATTCAATAAGATAGATTTTTATTTCTCTCTTGCAGAAAGGAGACTTAGAAGGAAGTTGAAATGGCTGCCACACAGAGTAGCTGGAAAACACTAGGTAGACAAACCTTATATCTGTGGCACCATCAACATCATCTCAGCTCAGCCCGGGAGGAGACCACCCACATCCCACAGCACCTTACGCTCCGCAAACCACTGGGCACAGTGAGGAGCTCTCGTGTTCTTAAGCAGGATAACATGTAAGAGATAGAAATGTCTTCCATCCACCAGGTAAGTCTCAACATTAATATTATTTTAATTTTGGGAAGCAGGTATTAGGATACAAACCAAGGAAAATCAGGATTGTAAGATTTGTGGACTTTGAACCCATGTCAACGAAGACCACTCTTCTCTGGGCAAACCCTCACGGAGGTAGCGGCGAGCATAAACTACTCCAACTGTGTCTGTGCTCCAGCATAAGGACTCCGGCCAAGTGCGCTTCCTCCAACCCAGCCAACATACGAATATTCAAACCCCGTGATGACTGATCCTCATTATCAGTTAATAAACTGTGATGCTTGTTTTATGGATCAATTTTATGAGCCTGGTTCATGTGACCCTGGGAGATGGATACGCTTTCAGGGAGTGGAAAACCGAGAGGTAAACCCTGGGTTATGGTAAATGCACAAATGCAATGAGGCCCCCAGAGTAGAACCACTCTCCTTCAGATACTGACATTACCTCTCCCCTCGACCTCTGCGTAGGCTTTGCTTGTACAACATCACATTCTTATTAATATTGTTACAGTGGGCACTGCCCATTGGAGCGATGTTCCAGGGTAAAGGGCAAGCCAGCAGAGGTGTTGCTTAAAGAGCTGACTGAACTGTTGAAAAGCCTCCTACCTTCCTGAACTCCAATCTTGACCTCTAACTCCATCCCGCCCTGAACTGTTCGATGAATCTATCCAAAAGACAAACCAGACCTTACCACGTCCTTGCACTCCAGTTGGTGGTGCCTCTTTAATATGTTCAGTCTATATTTGTGAAACTTTCACTCCTGGCTTTTGTGACTTGGCCTTGCTTCCCTCTCCAGCCTCATCGGTAAGCCCCCATTCTAGTGATGCATAAATATGTGTTCATGCCCCCACACACCGTACTCGCTGCTCTTCTGGGCCCAAATCCTGTGGCTCTACTGCGTTCCCCTGAAGCCCTCATTTCTGTTCTTCCTGGCTTACCCTTAAGATTCTACTCAAGACTGTCATCTCCTCCAGGAACCCTTCCTTGCCTGCCCCAAAGCTCAGTTTGGTGCCCCAAGTTCCCATAATAGCATGTACATAAAACTATAATGGCTCTTTCCTCATCGTATGAAAATTATAACCATAATTTTGGTTATAAGATAACCAAATATGATGGTGAGGGCAAGAATCTTCTCTATTCTCTCTGTCCCTGGAACCCAGCACTAAGCCTGGCATAGAGTACCACAGATGTTGGCCACGTTGAACTGAACTGAATCCCCCGCCCGTGCTGGTTTCTCCTCCCCAGCCCTAGTGACCCTAGCCCTTGCGTGTGTTCCCATATCGGGTCTGTGCCTCACTTCTCACGGACCCGAGTCTAAGGCGGAGAAGAGTGGGCTCATGACCTGCTCGCAGCTGTAAGTAAGGCTGAATATTTTTCACATGCCAAGCTCATGGCCAGTGTTGCAAGAATCTCCTTTCTCTACAGAAATTCGTGGAGTCAGTGACAGCCAAGTTTGCTGCAATTGTGCTCAGAAGTTTGAGGAGGGGAAAGAGACTTAAAAGGAAAACACCGTGTTCTGTAGACAATCTGGCCGAAGCGGAGAAAGAATGTAAAGTAGACCTGGGGACTTCTGGGCACTGGGCCCAATCACATGAGGGCATCCGATCTTAAAAGCGAGCGCTGAGGCCTTTCTTCCCTGCGGTTAGCCAGTGACCAGCTCCAAGCCAATATCTCTTCACAGAATGTCCTAAGGCTCCACACATAACCAACTCTTGCTCGGTGAAATAAATTGATTCACCTGATGACACAGTTCCTTCCAGGCAGATGCATCTATCTCTTGATCACTTGGGACAGCCAGACCTCACTGTCCTCTCTGAACTTTTTCAGGTACAGAGCGCTTTACTACCCTCACGTCCAAGTAGGTGTTCTGCATAACCAGCTGGGTTCTTCTTGCTGGGGTCTGAACTTCGGTTTTTGTCTGAAGTCATGTCTCAAAGCTTGCAGGGTCTCAGAGAGACCGAAATTGTAACAACCATCATCACTCTAGGCCCGGCCCTGATATGCAGTTAGAGAAACCTGGTGAAGGGGTGCAGGGTTCTGGACCATGCTCCAGGAAAGCCAGGGTTTAAATCAGCATTTGCCAGTAATCAGAGAAGTGGTTGTGCTCAGGCCCTTCACTCCTCTGGTCTGAAGTCCCTCCGTTGCTAAGGAGCAGGCAGCCATATACTCTCACCCTCTATCTTCCAGGAGTCCTCCCATCGGCTCTACAGGGCAGACTGGGGCCACACTGCAGCCCCACCCCACCCCCCAGATTGAAGAAGGAGTCTCCACGTCTCCTACAGGATTCTAGGCTTTGGGATCCCTTCATCGGACAGGAGTGGCCACCTCACTGTATTGACTCTGATCTTCCTTTTGACATGTGTACTTCCAGCTAAGGGTATGGACGGAAATTCAGCTGGGCCATGGGAGTGCGTCCCAGGCCTTCCCCAGCTGACTTCTCCAAGGATTCTCTAGTGATGGGCTGGATGTGGGGACGAAGACCCTACAGGAGGAGGCTGGTCTAGGCAAATGCATGAGCCTTCTTTACCCCTTGCGATCCTGTGCTCTGTTGTGAAACTCTGGGCTCCTGATCAGAGCCTCAAGACTCTCCACTCCCAGGCTCCCTAAGCCCCAGAGATTAACCAGAGAAGTGAAGGGGTGGGAGCTCTGTGTGCCCACTGGTGTCTTCTAGGACTAGTGAGATGGAGCACGGGTCCCAGGTATTTTCATTGTACTCCAGGAAGCAGAATCTCTTCCAACTTTATTTTGAATATAACATGAATATACTGAGCCTTTAGCTCAAAACAACACACATGCTACAGAGGCATGTCTTGGTGTGACTGGGTCTGAACCTCCACAGTTCACATGAGGAAACATCAAGAAGTCTCAGGAATAAAGACAAAGAAAGAAAGCACCAACAGAGACCCACTAAAGGGAAGAGGATGAAGCCATCTGTGCTTCTCCGGCAGTTTTGGCCAACAAGACCTCAGGCAAGAAACGGGAACATTCAGCTCAATTGGAGAAGCTCCCACCCAAGGCTGGAATGCCGGTTTAATGGGGACACGCGTGGGTGGAAAGGGAAGGGTCCATCCTGAACACCTACTGATCTCCAAACGCAATTTTGATTCTTCTTTTTTGGAATTGTGTGCAGGAGGGGCTCAGAAGTATTTAGAAAACACTGGGTTCATACCTCCCATATTCTCTAATGCACGACTGAACAATTTAAAGCATATGAAGAATAGAGTTCTGGACCAAGAACCAAAAGAACTGAATATTTGATGGGAATATAGTCCATAGCTTCTTTTCTTTGTGCAGCCCATTCACCAGTCTGAGCCTTGTTTTCTCCATCTCTAAAAGAATGAGGTGGTGCCCCTGAGTCTGAGCTACGTCTACGGTAGCAAACGGTCAGGATACGGCCAGCGCTCTACAAGCTGGAATTGCCTGCCCCATGCAGGGTCTGCTGGAAGCCTTCCATGGGGTCATGAAGGGAATCCTCAGCCCTGACCTAGCACCAACATACTGACTTCTCTTCTCCTAGCCCACCATCTCTCCCCCGCTCCCATTCCAGCCCACGGCAGTGCTCTCGGCTGAACATGTATTGTCGGAACCAGAATAAAACTCTCCCAGTATTGTTTGACATGCACTAAGAAGTCTTGGAGAAGTTCTGTACAAGAGAAAACGAAACAGCCACATAATAATAATAATGAGGGAGAAGGAGGAAGGGGGACTAATCTATGCCAGGATGAGTGCAATGCGTTTTGTAAGCTTTGTCTCATTTCATCCTCAAAAACGTCTTGCAGTGCACATTTTGAGAAGAAGAAGCTGAAGAAGCTCAGAGATGCTAAGTCATTTATCCAAGGGCATGTGGCTGCAAAACAGAGCATAACTAATAAAACCATGCTCTGCTGCCACTATACAGACACGGAGTGCTGTGGCCATGAGCCCGTGGGGTACAAACCTGCCTCCAGGCACAAGAACAAAAGCAATGTTAGTGTTCTCTCAACTCTCAGCCTCCCCCACCACCACCCTAGCGGGGACAGACCTAATGACCCTTCCTAAGAGCTGCATCTGTACAGCTCCCAGGATACACTGTCTTGCCCCACTCCTGACACAGGGCATCTAACCTGGAATACAGCATTGAACTGGCTCATCCCATGAACCAAGAGAGAGTTCCAATCAACTACAAAAAAAAAAAAAGCAACTTTTCCCAGAACGCTCAAAGTTTCCAGATGCTAGCCACCATTTCACACAAGCCATTTGGAAAATCCAGCCCCTTGGTGAGCTTTTCTGGGGAAAGAGTTGCTGCAGCATACGCCTCCAGCTAGGTGACTCAATCTGCCACCCAACGACAAGGCTATTCTTTCTCGGCTTTGTCGGAGCACCTCCCTTACTCTTGGTCAGGCCACCCCTTTGTTGCTTACAACACAGCAACTTCTTGCTCACATCCCTTCTGGCCATCCATGAAGCCCGTGTTTTATAACATCCCTCCTCCGGGCTCCCATGTTCTCAGTGGGACTCAGAAAGCAAAGGTGACACTTTCCGGGCTGTTTTCTATCAAGATACGTTGGAAGTTAGAGGGAAAGTGTTCGAGCCTGGGCATGGACAGCACCGGGTCTCTGCTCCTGTTCTGTCTTGACTAAGTCTCTTGTTCCACGATTTGTAGAGGAGAAAGTAGCATGGAATGGCCCAGGCACTCTTCCCTCTAACCCTGAGTGAGCCTGTCTCCCTGGGTGCCCTTGCAGGCAGAGTGAGGGCAGCTCCACCCAGGCTCGCCCAGCTCTATAAAGGAGCCTCCCCAGCAGCCACCTTCAGGAAGTTCCAGCCCTGCCCTCCCATGCCATGAGGCTCCGTCTGCCCGGGGTGCTCTTCCTCCTGGTGATCTCATTGCCTCCAGGTAAGATGGGAGGTACAGGTCTGATTATGAAAGTGGGGTTCTCTTGCGGACTGTGGTACCTAAAGTCCCTATAGATATAACCCCAGCAAGGGGACCACAGTATCAGATGGACCCTCAGGCTAGGAGTGGAATTGAGTTAGTGGTCTTCAACCCTGGCCCTTTTCCTCAGTTGCTCCATCCTGAAGCTCTGCCAGAGCTTGAGAGAGGGGAACCGGCTCCACAGCATGCAGGCTGCTGATCAGCTATCCAAAGTCCTCCCTCCCCTCACCCTCCTCTGCTTGGCCTCCGACTCAGTGGCCCTTGCTGGGGTGTAGCAAGAGATGAGAGAACAGAGTTCAGAGAGTAAACCACAAAAATAATAAAACATCTGCCAGGAAGAGAAGGCAGGCCTACGATTTCTCCCAGCCTCTTGAAGACTGATTTTTCTTTTCTATGTTTGTCTTTTAAACCTTCAGGGAATAGTATGATTGGAAATGATGGAGTGGCCGTTCCATTTTGTACTGAGCTTGGTGGCAGATGTTTTCTTGGCTGTAGAGTTGGATGGAAATGGGTTTCCTTCTGTTACAGTGCACTTTCTTGTTGCACAGAATTGAGGAAAAACAAACCACCCCAGGTCAAAGAGTACTGACTTTCACTTCCTGGGTACAATTAAAAGATATGTGAACGACTCAAATGACATAATCTCCCATCTTTTTGTAAGCGTCATTAATGAACCATGGTAGCAATGGAGGACAGACCCTGACCGGTTTACTGGCAAAATTTCAGAAGTATTTTGTAAAGGAGTACTGCAGTGCAAGGCATCTCCTGTTTTGTTTTGTTTTGTTGCCCTCCCATCTCCATCACTAATTCCTATTTCAAGTTCAAATTCAATTGATTAATACATGACTACTGGTCCAAGGATATATTAGCTGAGCCTAATAGCAATGGCTTACCATGTGGCAGTCACAATTTTAAGTGGCTTAAATATATTAAATCACTTCATTTGCACAACAAAATCTATTATTTCTCCCATTTTGCAGTTAAAGAAACTTTCCACGGTCACACAAGTAGCAAGAGTTACTTAGCACTGGGTTTGAACCCAGATAGTTTTTTTTTTAATATTTTATGTATTTACTTTTAGAGAGAGGGGAAGAGAGGGAGAGAAACATCAATGTGTGGTTGCCTCTCAAACGCCCCCCACTGGGGACCTGGCCCACAACCCAGGCATGTGCCCTGACTGGGAATGGAACTGGAGACCCTTTGGGTCTCAGGTCTGTGCTCAGCCCACTGAGCCATACCAGCCAGGGCTGAACCCAGATAGTCTTGATGCCCTGTCTTCACTGTTGAGCAAGACCACCTCTCAGTTGCTAAGTAAAGGAATCTAGCAGGAAGTACAGGTTGTAGTGTGTAGTGACTGTAGATTGCTGTCCAATGAGGAGTCAAGAATCTAATAGATCCATGAAACGCCAAGGCCCTCAAAACCCTTCCTATGGCTTACGGCTATAATGCTCCTGGTGGCTAAGTTGCATTTGTGACTCTACTAAGGGGCTCTGATGATCCAAGCCTAGTGTTACCCAAAGAGTCCACACACCAACGTTGCTCCTGTCACCACGGCAGGGTCTCGATGGACCATACAGACCCTCCCTCTTCATGTCGTCTGCGGCACTGCTCCAACCACACTTCCTCACCACCTCCCCAGTGTCCCCACCCAAGGCAGAGGCCGCAGCTCTTTATCAAGACCCTTGTCATTATCTTCTCAGAAACAAAAGACCAGCAGTTGGGGGTGGGGGGGTCCCTTCTCCAAGGATGTGCCCAAAGGAAACCCATCTGAAGGACCAGTGCTGGGACGCTAAGCAGGGCTCCGTTCTCACGGAAGGCCTGCCTGCTCAGGCCCCTCCACACCTGTAATCCTCCAGAAGAAAACCAGGAATGTTCACGAGTCCACAGGGCCCTCCTAGGGCATCAATTTGGAATTATGTCAAGAGAGGTTCTGTGAGGTCAGACACCTGTATTTGATCATTTAAATCTACCCCCTAACCTAAAGAAAAGGAGAAGGGATACAAAAACTCACAAAAGTAGTATCAGTGCAATGAAATTAAATAAAAACAGAAAATAAGCAGAGAAAACTAGGGAAGGGGAAAGAGCAAATGTTCTTTCACCAGAGAGAGGGAGGAAGATGGGGACCACTCTCGCATGAAGCAGTGCCCCTGTGTGTCCTTCTCAGCTCCAGTTCATGTTCGCCCTCTGGCCACCAGCCTGGGAGCGACGGGCTGGGGCCTGAGATGCGCGGTCGGGTCATGGAGCCAGAATTCTGCACAACAGAACCAGGTCCTATGGTCTCTCCTACGGTCGTTCTTATGTCACCATGGCGGGGATTGAGCCAGACCCTAAGAAAGAACATGACATTAACAAGACTAGCTACTCCCTCCTCTTGGGTGCTCAGCATTCCAGCACAACAGAAGAGGCCTCTCATGTCTCCCCAGACCAGCCTTTAGCAGGGATCACGTGTCCCCAACCTCCGTGATGATGACCCATGGTGCTGGGCACATACCCAGACATCCCAGCAGACAGGACCGAGCATTGAGTGGCTGGGGGATCACAGGCAGACACCGGGGCTCAGGCCTGGCCTGTTGGAAGGTACAGCCCGCTGCAACAGTTCAGAGGCTGGGTGCCCTGCATTTTTCCCTCCCAAGTTTCCCCCCCGCAGAGAGGCCGAGAGGCCCACCTGTCAGATCCAGATGCGCTCCCCTACCCACGACAGCCTCCGCCGCTCAGGTCTTCCCTCCCCACCAGCCCCAGCAGAGAGGGTCTAACTCCGTAAGACATGAGAGACTTTTGAATCAACCTGTTGATTCACAATAATGCATGTGCTGGTTGTTTGATTTGGGGATGTAGGCAGTTTTGTTTCTGTTTTTTCTCAAATGACACACTATGTCAGCTCACCTTACAGTCTTCTGAAGAAAAGAGCAACCACACCATGAGGGAGCTGGTGGGAGCAGAAGTTCCTTAAGCTCCCCCTGAAAAAATACTCAAATGCTACATATTTACAGCATATTTCAGCAGGACCAGCCCTAGTGTGTGGGGCTGCAACAGATAATGCTGATGGCCACATACCAAAGTACAATGACGACTATTTCAGACCTCAGGTTGCCGCTGGGTTGTGGCTTCTTAACTCAGCCTGGACTCAGTACCAATGGGAAACACAGGAAGAGGAAATTATGAGCTCTGGATAGGCACCCAAGTCCCTCGCCCTGATTTCTAAGATTGTGGGTGAAGAAGTCTCAGAGTTTTGTTCTCTAGAATCGGAGCAGATGACTCCACAAATAGCCACTCCATCAAGTGAGCTGATGGGCTAAAATCTTTCACAGCCCGAAGTGCAGGTAGACAGACCAACATTCAGAGCAAAGCTGGAACTCCACACAGATATGGCCAGCCCCTGTCCATGTCCTGACCCAGGAAAGGAGGCCCCTGGGCCCTCTGAGAACTCTGCAGGGAGCCCTAGTTCCTCGAGGTGGTTCGAAAGGGTTAGAACAGGACGAATCAGAACTGCGGGAGAAACCGGCCCCTTGAATAGGGACACTCAGGCTCGTACACTGAAACTTCGAAAGGGCTTTATGGTTTGAACCTCTTCTAAGAAATTTCTTTCCTCCCTATTTTCTTTGCCAGGGCTGCACAATCTCTTCCGGAGTAACACTCTTTCCAGCCACCAGGTGGCAGACTCTATCCATTTTGCTCCCCCTCCGAAGCTTGTAACTGCTGTGAGCACCAGCTGAGGGCACGCCCCCAGTGCCTTCTCTAACGTCCTGCATGACAATCGCTTATTTCATTTCCTTTGAGGTCTCACGGCCAGCACCACGCTGCACTCAGAGTCAACATTCAATTAAAAAAAAAAAAAAGTACACTGATAAAGGCAGCGCTCCCTCTGTGCTGTGATTTCTCCACAATGATGTCCACTCTCCAGAGTGCCCTGTAACCTTTGTTTCCGGACAGCACAGTCTACGGAAATAAAGACACAGAGAGGTGAAAGCTGTGGTCCTAGCCACCCAGCAAGTGGGAGTCCGAATCCACACAAAAATTCAAGCCAAGGATGAGAGCAATGAGTGTCCTAACCATGGATGGGCGGAGTGGCCGCAGTCTGGGTGAGGGGGTACCAAGGAGGCAGATGCTCCTGTACTGCTGGGTCCGACCAAGGAAGGCACTGCCTACTGGGGCAGCAGCCACGAGAACGTGCCGCCCAAGGCAGCTCCCTCTTCTAAACACACACACACACACCAATGCCTGCATCCAGAAAGGTCCTCAGAAATCACTTCTACAGATTGGAAAATGGAGGCCAGGTGTGGGAGAGGGTGGAGGGAAGGGTATGGACTTGCCTAAGATCATCACACTAGTGAGGCCTGGAACCAGCAGAGACCCAAGGTCTCCTGAGAGGCAGCCCAGAGCTCCATGCTCCACACCATCTGTAGGGAGGGAAGAGAGCCGGCCAAAATGATTGGCCACAATTAAAAATGTTTTCATCTTTTTTCAACCTTGCCTACTTAGGAAAATGGACCCATGCCAACTGTGTAGGGCTAGAAAGAAATTGGACCAAAATTAAATGTAATCTGATGATGATACAAAAGGTATTTAAGCCGTGGGAAAGTTTCTCAGAGCCTTTGGAGGCTCTTTGGTCTGGCGCTTCGTACGAGCCAACACTGAGTAAGGCCTGCAGGTGAGAACGACACGGCAGGAAGAAAGGCCGTGTCTACCACTAGGGGGCGCGGCCTGACTGTTTTTCCAGCTTGGGCAGGGGGCGAAATGGTCACTGTTCTCCCATTCTGTGGGTCCTTCCAGGGTCAAGAAGACCACTCACGCCACTTTTCCACTTATAGTAGGTGACTTTAACAACTTTTGAAGAGTGGGACAGAAAACTGGAAAAGTGTGAACTTGGATATGAACCTCACATCACACAGTAGGAACCAGAGGTGAAACTATACACTGTTGGTTTGGGGGAGGGGCGGGGCGGGGGAGGCGTTTGCAGGGCAAGGAGGGCATATTTATCCCAGTTTTGTAAAGGAAATCTGCTTCTGACTGTTTAAGAGGTGGAAATCATTAGCAAAGGTAAGTTGATGACATGTATCGATTGGAGGTGGAGTTTGTTTGGGGTTTTTTTGTCATTGTACATAAAAATTTGGAAAACAAGGGAAGGTGAAACAACCATAGGAGTGTCGGTGAAGAGATGAAGTTCTCAGGAATGGGATTAGTGCCCTTACAGAGCCGGGAGAGAGCTTGCTTCCTGTCTCTGCTCTCTGCCTCGTGAAGACACAAGAAGACAGACATCTACAGACCAGCAAGTGGCGCTCACCAAACACCAGATCTGCCAGTACCTTGACCTTGGACTTTCCAGTCTCTAGAGCTCTGAGAAATAAAATGTCTGCTGTTTAAGCCACCCAGTCTATGGTGTTTTGTTATAGCAGCCCAAACTAAGGCATCATTTTAAAAATAATAAACAGACTATACAAACCAGTAATCTCTCTATGTAAAAGTCAAATATTCACTAATTAAGTATAAACACAGAACATAATTAGGAAACATAAAAACTATTAAATTTTTAGAAGCTGGAATAAAATTTGCATTAAATCCTTTCAAATTCTTAATAAGAACTCTGAAATTATTTCTCTGAATATTTTTCATATCTACTTTCATACTTCGAATAGTTACAGACAATTCCCCATTGACTTTTACTGATGAGTTCCTCAAATTTTAATAGTCACCATCTATAAGAAATCTTGCGCACACAGTAAGTGATAAAAATCAACTAAAACCATTTTACAGTCACTCAAAAATTTGCAACAATGAAAATTATGCATGAAAAATCAAACGGCTCTTCCTTTCTTTGACAAATATAATGTTCAACTAGTTTATAACATGAGAATGGCTTTTGAATCCACGTGAAATATACGAAAACAATGATGCTGACTTGTTGAAGGTGTATTTGAAAATAATGATGAAGCTCCGATATGAACGCAGTCACTGCCAGCTGGCTGGGCTGTCACTTAAAAAAGCATCTCAGCTGTAACAGGACAAAAGCAGATGGAAAATGTAAAGACAGCTTCAGAGCCACCACCCTGCCAGCAGCCCTCACCTGAAGTCTTACCCTCCCGCCCCTTACCAGCTACACCAGGGCAGGGCACCTGGCGCTTGGGCTCCAGGAGCACCACCTCCTCCAGAAACCCCTGGTCTGTCCCCTGCTCTGCAGTGGCCTCGGGTGAGTATCCAGAATGGAGCCCCTCTCCTGCTGCCAGCGCTGAATCTGGGACATCCACAGAGGGCTCAGAATCTGCCCCTTGGGGCCCCGCCCCATCCTTGTGCCCTGAAGAGGCTGCTGTCCCAGGCCCCGCCCAGGGCTGAGGGGACTAACATGTCTTGGCACCTCTGTTGGCAGGTGTCTTGGTCCATTCAGGCCACTCTGACAAAATGCCACAGACTTGGATGCCTTAGAAACAGCAGAAGTGTATTGCTCCCAGTTCTGGAGGCTGGGGAGTCCAAGATCAAGGTGCTGACAGATTGGGTGTCTGTCACTGTGCCCTCACATGGTAGAAGGGACAAGGGGGCTCTCTGGGGTCTTTTTATGAGGGCACTGATCCCATTCATGAGGGCTCCACCTTCCTGACTAAGTACCTTCCAAGGGTCCTGCCTTCTAACATCATCATCTTTGGGGGTTAGGATGTCAACGTGTGAATTTGGGGAGATGCATAAACATTCACACCATAGCAAAAGGGGTGAGGTTCTTGCCTTAGCTGCTCTGGGCTCTGGGCCTGTTTTTTTGATGACTTTCAGCTTCCAGCTATTTCTGACTCCTTCGATTTGTACATTCATATATCGTATCCCACTCCTAAGGAAGAGAAAGAGGTTTTTCTCTCTGGCCAAGGATCCCAAGATGGGCATTCAGTGCAGTCCAAGAGATTTAGCCAGTGCTGGACTCAGTTTCCCTCATGCTCCACTAATCACAGGCTCCAATTAATCAGTGATTCTTCCTCTGCTGCTCTTTGCTCCCACTTTCCAAGGCTCTGCCCGCTCTAATCCACCTCCCATCAGGAGCTTGTCTACAGCCCTGGCTGGTGTGGCTCAGTGGATTGAGTGCTGGCCTGTGAACCGAAGGGTCACCAGTTCAATTCCCAGTTGGGGCACAGGCGGTGTTGGGGCCAGGTCCCCAGCTGGGGGTGTGTGAGAGGCAACCGATTGATCTCTCAGACATCAATGTCTTTCTCCCTGTTTCTCCCTCTCTCTATAAATAAAATCTTAGGAGCTTGTCCCCAGCCTTTCTGTTCCCTAACAGACCCGTCCTTAACCATGCAGCGCAGTCAGGACCCTGGGCTTGTCCACCTTGATTCCTGGCCAGTTTGGTTTTACGCCCATGGGTGCCCTTACTCTGAATGGGCTCACACTTCCACCACCCCTGGGCTTTAAAAAGTTAAAGATATTAAAGAGAAAGTGGACAATAATGAGAATCCACCCAGCTCCAGATGCCAGCTCCACTCGCCTTCCAACCCTGTCACTTCGGGGAAGGGCTTCACCGTTTCCCTGTGTCAAAGACTTCACCTGTCTCTAACCTTGGACATTTTTTTTTACTCAAAGGCATTAAACTGCCTTTAAGTTAAAATGCAGCCATATTTTCAGAATGCCTTTCCCCTACCTCCTCTCCAAAATGCCCTCTTTCCACTTCTCCACCTGCAATTCAGAGTCTATCTGTTCACCTATTTAAGTAGCTAAACTTCCAGGTGGAAAAAAAAAAACCGCTTTCACAACTCTATCTATTATAATAAGTGCTGTTGTAAAGTCTGATATCCAAGAAAATATGGATCAATGCCTAAATTTAAAAGTGACACTGGGAAATGGGGTTAGGCGCCAAGACGCACATGAAAAGATGCTCAGTGTCATTTGTTGTCAATATGAAAATGCAAAATAAAACCGCAGGGAGCTGCCAGTGCCGCATCCCGAGGAAACTGGTGCCCACGTCCCCCAGCACGTGTCTGGGGTGCTCATGGCAGCTCCCTGCATCGCAGGCCCGCACTCAGTCCCCTGAGCCACACCAGCCAGGGCTTCCAATTACACCAATTTCGAGAACACTCGAAGCTGCGACAGAGCCATCATTGCGATCGGGTAGGCAGTGACCGGGAAGGGGCACGGAGAGACGCGTCTACGTGGCGTTTACACGGGCAGATCCGCTTGTGAAAGTGCATCCATCTGTCCACATGAGGCTTGTGTGCTCTACACTGAACTTCTACACCGAGAACTGAAGTTACACTGGGAAGCGTGCTCCCATCTCTCTTCACAAAACTGGATCTGACACCCAAGCTCTGCTGAGGTCCAGAGAGGAAACGCGCAGATTTCATGGGGCTTCCTCAATGACAGTGACAAACGGCAGAAGTGCGTGAAGGGCAAGGCAACAGGTTCGCAGTTTG
>PVJI01018781.1:0-32536 GCA_004026765.1 Micronycteris hirsuta
AAAGGAATTCCCATAAGACTGTCAGCGGATTTCTCAAAGGAGACCTTCCAAGCAAGAAGGGGCTGGAGAGAGATATTTCAAATCATGAAGAGCAAGGGACTACAACCAAGAATAATCTATCCAGCAAAACTTTCATTTAGAATGGAAGGGCAGATAAAGTGCTTCTCAGATAAGGTCAAGTTCAAGGAGTACATCATCACACAGCCTTTACTATATGAAATGTTAAGGGGTTTTATATAAGGACTCATGAGAGAAGGCACCAAGGCCAGATCGGCTACCGGGGAACTCAGATCAGCCACAGTCAAGACGCTTGTGAGGTAAGCAAGCAAAATACAACCAGAGAAACAAATTATAACCAGAGACATTGAAATTTAGAACAATCTGGCAGTAACCAGAGGGGAGGGGAAAGGGGATAATGGGGACAAGGCTATTTAGGAACTGCTATAAAGGACACATGGACAAAACCAAGGGGGAGGGTGGAAGCAAGGGAGGGAGGTGGGTTTGCCTGGAGTCGGGGGTGGGGGGTAAATGCAGACAACTGTAAGTGAACAACAATAAAATAATTTTAAAAAAATAAAAATAAAAAATAAGTAAATAAATAAATAAATAAATAAGGTAAACGATGTGCCTGAGAGAATTAGAATGAATGGCATGAGACTATTGCTTTGTGATAGAAATCATATTATTTATGAATATTTAATTATTTATAAAATAAATTTATGAATGACTTAAATATAAGTATTTCACCAAAACATAATCAAATTTACTAAAATATCTTATCACAACATAATTAAATTTTCTAAAATAATCTTCAAATATTTTATAATTTCTTAAATAATCTTTTTTAATTTTTAAAAGTACTACTGCTCTTCCCTGGCTTTAATATGAAAGTGTTCTTCAGAATTCTACTAACTTGCAAGTTCTCTTAATATAAGAATATTAACTCTCTATTATATGTGCTGAAAATATTTCTCCCAGTTTGTCTTTTAATTTGCTCTATCATCCTTTTGGGTTACAGAGCTTAGGTTTTTATCATTCAAATTGGTATTCTTTTCCTTTTGTGTTCTTCATTTAGATTTAGAAAGTTCTTCCCCATCCTGAGACCAAATTTTCATCTAATAGTTTGGTAAATATGTAAAATTTATTTCAATAAATTATAGGAGTTAAGGATCAAGCTTCATTGTTTTTTGAAGAGTTTACCATCTGTACCAAATTTAGAATTTCCTTTGAATCAGCTATTCCTCATACTCTGCCAGTTAACTCCCTACTCTGCCTTTCTCTGGTAGGTCTGAAGTTTTCCTGCACTTAGGCTTTTCCAGAATCAAATAAAGAATCATTTATCTCACTCAATCAGGCAAAATATAGGCTTCTTTCACTGAGTAACTCACTAATTTAATTCATGTGCCTTCTGAGTTTTATCACCTTCACAGATCTGTTTAATTACTGTCATTCAACACCCACTTTGGATCCACAGAAATGAAAAAATATTTTGTCTTTACCTATTTTCACACAATACATAAATGACTACATGGCAGGAACAAGTGGCTAAACTTGTCTACACCTCACTTTCTTGTTCAGCTTTTCAAGTTCCCTGATATATTTTCCAAAGCTACACTTATTAATTCACTTGAATAAGCATGTGCCAGATACTGAGCAAAGAATGCGGTAAAAAGGAAGCAATAAGATAGCTATTTTTTTACCCATGAAGAGGTTTCAGTCAAGTTTACACGCAAACATATAAACAACTATATTATTTGTCTACTGCAGTAGAACAAATTACCCCAAAACTTAGAGGCTTAAAATGACATTGAACATTTATCATTCCTCACAGTTTCTCTGGGTTAGGAATTCAGGAAGAGCTTGACTGGGTGTTTCTGGGTATTGCAGGTGTTGGCTGGGGCCGTGACCACCTGAAAGCTGCCCTGGAATTGGAGGATCTGCTCCCCCAGAGGCTCACTGACAGGACTAACAAGTGGATGCTAGCCTTCTATGGGGGCCCCTGCTCCTCTGCACATGGGCCTCTCCACAGAGCTGCTCCAGTGCCCTCACAGTACGGCAACTGGCTTTCCCCACGGTGAGCAATCCAAGAGAACAAACACCACAATTCCCTGGATGGCTAACACTATAACTGTACACTGGGATAAGATAAGCACAAAGGGAGAGCTAAGTAATGTTTCCCCTCTCTCAAAGTTTTCAACCCCATTCTTTTCTCTCTCACTTTCCTAAGTTAACCCATTCTCTTAAGCTTTTTAAGATCTATGTCATTTATTTTGATCTCTCTTGCCTTCAGGTATCTCCATCTAAAAATTAGTACTTTGGTCAAACTTTATTCCCCTCCCTCCTACTCTCAATGGCTATTCCACCTCCTTGTCTCCTGGCATTATTCCCAAACAAACACAATAAAACCTGCTCCATTAGTCATCCTTTTTTCTCCTGCATCTTCAAGTTTTATGTCACTATTAAATTCTATCGTTTTGTCTACAAACATGTTCTAGTTTCCCTTGTACTGAAACTAGATAAAGTGAGAACCTTTTAATACACAGTTCTAGGCATATCACTTTCATGGTTAGGAATATTCATGGTTTCCTTATTACTTTCAACCAAACCATCAAGTCTTAAGTCTACCAAGTAGGCCTTCTATAATAGTTCCTGTCTTACTTATTTTCATCTGACCTTCCAGTACTCCACCCTCTACCCAAACTGAACCAGCCCCTCTTCATCAGACATGATGTACATAAAAACATTTAACTCAGACAATGAAAAATGTAAGGTTGACATAAACATGTGATAAAATTGTTTTCTTAACAAGACATCTAGAGGTGGGTGGTTCTGTGCTTTGTTTAGCAGCTCAGTAGTATAAATGTCCTAGAGTCTTTCCATTCTCCTGCTCTCCTATACACAGAGTGTTGATATTTTGTTATCATGCATGTTGCCTTGTAAAACAAACAAAAAAACAAAAAACCCCAGCTACTACAGCTCCAGACGTGAGTCCTCATACTAGCATGCTAAACAGGAAGGAGACAGTTTTTAAAAAAAAAAAGCTTTCCTTTCATCTCTCTAGCCCCCCATTTCCTTACCTCCAAAGTGAAGATAATCACAGTATTTATTTCATAGGATTTCATTGCGATTGAAGAACATAATGCACCTGAAATATGATCATAGCACCCCACACATAGTGGAAAACAAATAATAACTAGCATTGTATTTGTTTGTTTAATTTCTATTTTTTATTTTTCAATTACAGTTTACATTCAATATCTCTTTGTATTAGTTTCAAGTGTGTAGCATAGATTGCATTATTGGAAGGCTGAAGGAATCTCTAACAAATCCCAAGGAAAGAGAGTAAAATTAAGTTTCAAGAAAATGGATATGAAAAACAAGGAAGTCAGAAACTGAAGGTACTCCTCTACCTCTCAGGGGCCACCTGGTCTTTCAAGTCTGCCTCTTTCTTCTCTGTCGCTCCTGCCGCCCCCCCCCCCCGTGCTTTCTCAGTTTCTTCATTCAGTTATTCAACAGATGTTCGAATCTTTGAGCCAAATTCCAAATTTTCCAAGGAAAAGAATGTGACCAGTCCATTTTGTCTATCCCAGACCCAAATTTCCCTGATGGGAGAGGGAAGATATGATCTATGGCCCATTTATCAGGGTGTGAGGGAACAGACTATCTTTTAAGAAAGATGTGCAGGAACTAAGATGAAATCATTGATGGAAGAAATGATTGGCCTCTCTGATACAAAGCCATTACCATTTGGGGCTTTTTATGAGTCTGCATGAAAATATGTGTTGAAATTGGCTTCCTCCTAAGAAGTGCAGGGCTTGTGTAATTCAAAGAACAGCTCGGCCCTGGCTGGTAGCTCAGTTGTTTAAAGTGTTATCCTGATATACCACGGTTGCAGGTTCAATCTCTGGTTAGGGCACATACAAAAATCAAAGTATAACTCAATTACTCAAAAAACCTATTTTGAGAGTAAAAATGTAAACATCAAAGCACTTTACTTGTTAGTAATTTTCTTCTTGGATTTGACCATTAGCCGGCATTATTCATAATTTATTTGTGTGTGTATGTGTATATAGATATTTGTTGCCCTATATTTATTCAAAGTAACCATCTAAATGAGACTGCTAGTTCTATGTCCATATGATGAACATATTTATTTTTATTTTTATTTATTTGACTCTGAGTTGGATATGTGGTTCATTTTGCTGAAGAAAATTGTGTTATAGGCTGAATTGTGCCCCTCCAAAACTCATATCTTGAAGTTCTAATCCCCAATAGCTTAGAATGTGGCTGCATTTGGAGAGAAGACCTTTAAAGAGGTACTTGTGTTAAAATGAGACTGTTAGGTTGAGCTGTAACCCCATCTGACTAGTGTCCTTATAAAAAAGGGAATTTGAACACACGGGCGCAGAGGAAAGACCATGTGAGGACATAGAAGGCAGCCGCCTGCAAGCCAAGGAGAGAGGCCTCGAAAAATACCAATCTTGCTGACACCTTGGTCTTGGACTTCTAATCTTTAGGACTTTGAAGAAATACACTTCTGTTGTTTAATTCACCCAGTCCTTAATATTTTGTTATGGAAGCTATAGCAAACCAATATAGTGGAATGCATATTTTGCTTATTAAACAAGTAAAAACTTACCAACACAATTCAACAAGTATTCACTAGCTGCCTCAAATATTTTGTGGAACGAGGCAAGGAATCAATAACAAAATTATTGAAAGTCTACCACAAGGCCAGCACACTGGCAGGTAGGTGACTAGAACACACAGATGAATGAGGACTCATAGGCCCAGCAGGGGCCCAAAGTCTAACGAGAAAGTCAGACTCATGGCTTATGGGCCAAAAAGAAGTCTATGTGAGGTGTTTGGTGATGCCTTTGAAAAGATGAGTATGTGTTTCTGCTGGCCTAGAAGAGCAAGGAAGAAGGAAAAAAGCAACCTTCTTTTTATTTGTGATATTTTAAAATTATTTCTGAGTAAGAGTAGTCTTCAGTAACAGATAAATCCTATTTTACTTTGCAGAAAGAGAAGCTCAACATCATCCATACTAAATAAAAATGGGGCAGACATTTGCTAACACTTATATTGAAAATAATGAATATCCACACTGATTTTTTCCACTAAGTCTCCTTATATATCCAAATTCATCCAGCTGACTCTTCATCACATAATCCTCTTAAACTTTCAAGGGTCAAGGAACTTCCAGGAGATATCTTAGTGGTCAAACTAATTAATCATTGTATAATATTTGCACTTTCATCATTTTTACTCCCAAACTATGTGCTTCACATTAGGTGAAACATAATTCCACTTTCAATCATACATTTGTTCAACTCTATGAGCCAGTCCATTAATTCGAGGACATGAACACATCTAAGAAAAACAATGCCACCATTTTTAGCCACTCTGAAGTCCTCCAAAGACCACCTCTCTAGAGAAATAAAGAAGCCTTGGTCTGGACAAGAACTTAAGTCAGGCTCTGAAACTCCCACAGAAGTCAATTCTAGCACTGAAGAATAATGTACTTGCTTTACCCAACCTGCACTACGAGCAGTTATTTCAGAATCCAGTCATGGATTGACTATAACTCTGCACTTGCCAAAAGCTTAATAAAGCAAATTGTATTTGAAAGAGAATCTATTGAGCATGTTAATTATGTAAACTCTAAACCTTAACTGACTTAAAGGTACCAGGGAAAGAAAAGAAAAAAAAAAAAACCCTCCCAATTATATCACTCTCCCTTGCAGAAACAATCCAATGCCACAGTATAATATTTTGGTTTGGTGCAAGAAATCACAGTTTATAACACATGTCCTTTCACAAAACTCTGTTTTTAATATGCTGTTCTTGTCATACTCAATAGCCATTATATAAGGAGCTTCACAATCTACACAATAAATTCCTCTTCTCATATTGTGCAGCACAATAGGAGGAGAAAGTAAGTTTGTGATTGTCTTTTTCATTCTTCCCTTTGTCTGCTCATTCTGTTAAAATGGGAGTTTTCCTAGATTAGGTCCTATTTCTCTTCTCTCATTACACCTTCTCCACCTCAGTGACTTCTACTAGTTTCCAACTGCAGCTATCATCTCTAAGTCATTGACCCCAAGCTTCTCTAACCACAACCAGCCCCAATGCGAAGACTAGCAAAGATCAAGAGAACTTTCAGTCATGATGGAAATGTTCTAATCTGTGCTCTCCAATATAGTAACTACTAGTCACATATGACATTGAACACATAGTTTAACTTTTAATCTGATCACTAGTGGCTACCACATTGGATAGGCAGCTCCCGTGTATAGCTGCTTGCCAAAACACTTGACTTCATGCCTACCGACACTTGAAAACTAATATGCCCAATTGAAGATGTTCAGTGTCTGCTCCCAAACAGCTCCTCCCCTTCACTTGCTTCTCCTATTAATTATACCACCATCCTCTTGTTCATCCAGGCTACTGATGGTAAAGCTATTTTTGATGCCCACATTTCCCTCACATCCAGTTCGCTTCCTGTAGTTACTACACAGTCACGCCTCTGGTCAATGAAGAAAAATTCATTTAAGAAAATAATTACAACTGTAAATAAATGTATACAGCAATAAGTTAATGTATTTACAGTTGGAATTTTAATTATACTCTTCCCTCCTGCAAACATTACCAGTATCAATATCGTATCAATATAAGGTTAAGTACATTCCATATTGATCAGAAGGTGTGGTTTCATAGGAAAAATCTATTATACATAGAAAGTGGGGAAGATGTCAAGGTCAGGCAGCAGAAATAACATGAGTTAAATTATTTACCTTCAGAGAAACTGTAGGCCAGTGGAGGTGAGAGGAAGAGAGGGAGAAGAACGAGGAGAAGGAAAGGAAGGGAGGGAAGGAAGAGCACACAGAGTTCTTTTGACTGGTAAGATGAGGAAGGTCTTACTGGTATTTTAACAAAAGAAAATTATGCAGACTACTCCTGGCTGCTCAGAAAAGTCAGTTGGTCTTAAAGTAACTATTTTTCAATCAGAAAAGAAACATATCCATGGTTGTTAGAGGAGGAGCTGCACTGGGTCTAGGGCAACAGTATTACTAGAAAGGTAACAAGCCACACGTGCAGTTTTACATTTAAGTTTTTAAAAAGAGAGAAATTTATTTTTAATATATTGTAGCTGATCCAATATACCCAAAATGGCATTATTCAACATGTAACTGACGTTCTTAAAGTTTTTTATGAGATAATTTACCTTTTTTATAATACATCTTTGAAATCTGGTCTGCATGTTACACTTACAATATATCTCAATTTGGACGCTAAATTTTCAGTGGAAATATTCGGTATGTATTTATATCTTGTAAAATTGTCTTCAAAAATAGACTTACAGATACCATGTTGTTCTAAACATTCACAAAATACTTCCAAAATGGAATTCTCATTTTTAAATAAATCAAATAAAATTTAAAATTGCATTCCTCGGTCACACTCAACACATTCCAAGTGTGCAATAGCCACGTGCAGCTAGTGGCTACTATATTGCACAGAAGAAGCCTAGAGCTTGCATCACTTTAAGAAAAGGCCTTGGAGGATTTTGTCAGAAAGTTGTGCTGCAGACGAAGGCTGCATGACAAATGAGAGAATTGGAGTTGTGTATGAGACAAGAGTTCATTTGAGCATGCACACCAGAGAGACTGCTGGGTTATTGCTAACCTATGTTTTCTCACCACTGATTCTTTCCAGGCCAGTGGAGACAATAAAGCACTTGGTTTACAGATCCGCCTTGTCTCACTGCTCTCTACGCACTGGCCCCACTGAAAGGAACATTGACCTGAGAAACAGGAGCAGCTCCTCACTTGAAAACTGCCCTATGATATAGGTGGGATAATGAGAATAGAACAAGCAGACAGGAGAATAGAGATTCACATTCTTGGGCTGTGAACCCAAAAAGTTGATGGCATTTTTTTGTTGCATTTAACCATCATATTGCTATCCAATTAAAAGAAATATAGTAGAAGAAATGTCATATCAATTTCAATCATCTTCACAATGTAAAGATTCATACTAACTGAAAATGGTAAACTGTCAGCTCTGAAAGGACACAAATTTTTGTGTGTTTTATTCACTGCTGTATCTCTAGAACCTAGAATGTAGACCCAAAGCAGGCAATTAACCATTATGTTTTAGCAAATAAATTAATAAGCAGCTCAATAGCTTCCCACACAATAACGACACAATAGCAAAATACCACCGAATTGTGATCTGAATCTGCTATTTATTCATTTTCTCTACACACATTTTTAAGTATTCACTGTGTCAATCACTCTGTTAGATGCTGCATATGTAGAAATAATTAACACAAAAGTGACTGAAGGAAAAGGAGCAATGTCTATGAAACACTCTACTTCACAACAATTGAAAAATCATCTTCACATCCTTTGAAGGATCCACTTGACTAATATAGTGGTTTTACTTGCTTCAATATTATATCAAACATTAAATATTGATATCAAATATTGAGCAGAAGCTTAATCAGAAGTACTTTCATCAGAAGCCACCAAATTCCAACTAACTCTTAGAACCTTACACATGCGCCATCAACAGAAATAAACATCCCCTTCCATAAAAAGAACTGGAGATTTGACTCTCTCTGGTTTTATTTATCGTGCCCTAATTAGGCATCTAATCTAAGTTCTCTTTCCAACTTCATGTGGGAGTTTTCCTATTATTCTCTGCTTAGCCCAAATGATTTTTTTTTTCAATTTTCAAACCATACTAATCATGGGCACACTTCCAAAATATATAAGAATTACAGAAAGGAGTTGATTGCTTAATTCTTGCCTGTGACCCGGAGCTTGCACTAATTAGCTGAAGCCAGTGTCCTCAGCATGCTCTGCAGGGCCCTGTGATCCACCGATTAGCACAATGACAAGGCCATCTGGCCTTTCCTCAGCACACTAGAAAAAGTGTCTTTTGGCATAAAAATTAGAGATGCCTGTAATTTAGAATGAGTCAAGTGCTGCCAGCATTTTCAAAAGAGATGGTGCCTGACTGCAATATGAGGCCTGTCCCGAAAGCAGCTATGCCTGTGATCACCAATGCCGAGGTCTTAAAAACCAGCCTCACACTCCTGCTCTGCATGGCCTTTCTTAGTTCCTTTGTTGAATTCCAGTCAACACTCCCGTCTATCATGATGTCATCAGCAGCACACACTCACTGGCGGATTGAAGACAGCCAGCGTTCTTGGCCTCTCTTGGTTAAAGATTTCCAGCCCATGTTTCCAGGGTAGGTTTAGTCCAAGAAAACCGATTAACAATATAAGCCTTAGTCATTTCACCACATGTCCAGTCTTGGAATTGGAATGAGTGGTCCACTATTATGTTGCCTGGGATCTCTGGGTCCCTGAGCATTGTCCTTGTTAACCCCACTGATGACCGCAGGCCACCATTAGACTAAGGGTGGATGGCAATAAAAGTTCAGTGAAAACTGGACTTCCCTAGAGAAAAATCCACTTGATAGTGAAGCTTCCCAGATTATTCCTTCATGATCTCCTTGGTGAAAGTTTCAGGGCAGCCAGGTTACACACTGAAATAGCTGAATGGGTGAGTGTTATATGCCTGATCCATCAAACATCCACATGGGTAAATACACCATATCAACTGTAATTTCTGTCACATCTCCCTGGGATCTCTGGTGATCGCCTTTCATGTAGAATGTTCAGTGGGAGGCTCACAAGTCTGACATGCCCAGTAAGTTGTATAGGCCTTATATTGTATTAATTTAAAAGTCTGTCTTTTTAAATTGTCCAATTTTTTTAAGACACTGGACTTCTCAAGGCTGATTTATTTTGGTTGCATGCTTTTGTGAAGTTAATATTTTAATTTGGACTAATACTTTTCCTTGTAGTTAAGTAGACAGGACAGGTCTGAGAAGACTGCAAATACCCACAGATTCTTCCTCTTCAACCTCTTTGCAAACTAATGGTCTCGGATCCAATATAAACATTTGATACTCAGCATAGGTGAGAACAGACGCAAAGGCACGAGAAGCCCTTACTCTGATGGCAAGAACTCTGCACCTAATGTTACAAACCACAACCCATCAAGCTGAAAGAACTAGTCTTCCAAAGAACCAGGATTAGAATTCCCTTTGGCAGCCATGCTTATCACTCTTAATTTTAAAAAGTGCAAGAGGTTTAGCTGTGACAAACATGACAAGGTTCTATGCAAATTTGAATGTTCTCCCAATGCTGTACACGTCATCTGTGATTTCCTGTATTTAGTTTGGTAAAGCTTCTATCCCTGCAGAAATTCCTCTAGGTGTGCCAGTACCCCTTCTGCATATCGTGTTTCTTCGTCAGATCTTACAGCTCTAAATCAAAATAAAAAGATGATTATATGCTTATTTTATAGCTTCTCTCTTACAAGGAACCCAAGACTCTGAATTTAAAAAAAAAAGAGTAGATTGCTCTTTGAATAGGAATATTAATTCTTTCAACTTTCTTATGTGTTATTTAACAAATTATGCATTCCAAGGCACTAAATGGCTGTCTAGTGGCCAGGCTGAATTAACAGCAGCAACCTTTTGTTTATAACGTACTAATGACGCTCACTATATCATCTTCCCAACCTTTCATAACCGTGAAAGGACAAGCTGACAAAGCTGACCCTACAAATAGGCAAACTTGAAGGCCGCCCACCCATTGGTCTCACCAGCCTACCCACAGTGGCCCACCCCCCTTACCTGAAATAAAAATCATTCAACAAATACGTATTTATTGAGGGCCTACTATGTGCTAGGTCTACCCTATCCAGGGGTCACTGGACATACAATAACAAGCTCTATTGCAGGTACTCACAACTGTAACCCTACCTTTGCCCCACCCTCTTTATGATCCGTTTCCCTCTGTGGGGACAGGGATCTTTGTTTTGCTTACTGATACATCTAATGGAGTCTAAAACAATACCTGGTACATATGAGTTCAGTGAATATTTGTTTAATTAACAATTCTAATAAAACAGCATGTGCTATTAATCAACGAATCAACAAGTATGTTTTGACTGCTTAGTACCTGTTCCATGTGATCCCAGGCACTACGGAGTGTTTTGGGGTTTTTTTTTCTGTTTGTTTGTTTGTTTAGCATAATGTATCCGCTTAAAGTTTACAGTCTAGTTAAAGTTTACAGGTAGTCAGCAATGTCAAAGAGATTAAGGATGTAGAGTCTTGGTAAAGACCATTGGCAACACTATTAATGAATCTGTGTTTCATGCATTCATTCACTGAGCACCTACTATGAGGCAGTACTGTGCTAGCCTAGAAATATTGAAGTGAACGGTCCCTGCCTTTTTGGGATTTATATTCAGATAAGCCAAACAGACAATCAACCCATGAATAAATAAACAAAGTAATTATGGGAATACCCTGAGGAAACAAACGAGATCTGGCACAGAAAACAACAGCAAACACACCATGACAACCACGAGATAAATACAGGCCAGGAGGGATCCAGGAGAATGAATATTCAGACCTCTCCCTCCTCCCACCCCCCACCTCTTACTGCCCTGCCTACCCTCACCCCCCACTACCATTGGCCCAACTAGAAGCCAGAGGGTAAGGGAGCAGGATGGAGAAGGTCTGGAGGGGCAGGTGGAAGATATCAAATATGAAATAGTGTGTTTGTGTGTGTGCACGTGTGTATGAAAACATGCCCACATATGCGCAAGGGTCCCGAGGGCTCCTCAACCTTCCCAGTGGCCTCATCCACTGTCACTTCCATTGCTTCCTTATCTCTCGCCTGTGGGTAAACCTGACTCTATTTGCCCATGTATGGTTTCTCTCATAAAGTTCATAGTTTTGAAAATTGCCTTGGTCAATCCTTAAACTTTCATTAGCTACATTCATGAATCTCAGCATCTTCGACTTTTATTTATAAATAAAGTTTTTATATCTCTTTTAGACCTTTTAGTCTTCTAAAGATCTTGTTCAATTTTTCCCTATGTTTTTGAATACATAAAATAAAATATAATATTCCATTTTTATACCACTTATTAGTTGAGTTCATAGTTTATGTGCATGAAAATGAACCTTGTCTAAGTTTTTTATAGTTTTTCAGTTACAATTGTCCTACCTTTTTCCCCATTGCTCACCCTTACCCTGTCCCCCAGCCCACTCCCACAATCAATCCCTGCATTGTCAGGGCCCATGAGTCCTCTATTCGTGTTCTTTGCATGCCCCTTCTCCTTCTATCCCCCATTACTTCCCTCCCCCGACCCTCTGGTCACGTCAGTTTGTTCTTTATTTTCAAGTCTCTGGTTCTATTTTGCTCATTTGTTTGTTTTGTTGATTAGGTTCCACTTATAGGTGATAACATACGGTATTTTTCTTTCACCACCTGGCTTATTTCACTTAGCATAATGCTCTCCAGTCCTATCCATGCTGTTGCAAAGAGAAGGAGTTCCTTCTTTCTTTCTGCTGCACAGTATTCCATTGTGTAAATGTACCACAAATTCATTGCCATATTAGGACTAGCCTCAGTTGATTTTTAAAGATTATTTTTAAAAACTAACTGGTTCATGAAGGCAGGTGCTTTAAAGCACCCATATGAATATGCATGGATGATAAGTCCATATTTAAATTCTCAGACACTTTATACAAAGATAAAACACACCAATACTCAATAATAATAATATCTAATATTTACTGAGCACTTACTATGTGTCAGAAATTATACTAACTACTTCACAACATATTATTTAATCCTCATACCTTAGGAAATAGGTACTATTATTATCCTGATTCTACAATTAAAACAAACTGAGGCACAGGAGGGTTAGGTAACATCCTCAAGGTCACACAGGTATGATGTGGGGAGAACTGGATTCAGACTCGGCTTAACCACAGCTGAGCCTGCAGTCTACCAGGAACACAACTTCGCCCCAAGTCTGTGGAGTCCAACACACTTCTTAGCCATCGTTCCCCACCTAGAGAGTCTGAAGGACAAAGAACTCTTAGTGGTTCATTGGCCATCCCATAATGATGAAAACAGAAAACATGTTAAAGTGGTACTGGTAAGTGAAAGAGCAAGTTATAGGACAACTGAGAATATTATGATTTCATTTGTGAAAAAAAAGGATAGTTGTTTATAAGGTAAATACATATACATATATATCAATATGTGGTACATACATGCCCATGTGACTATTAATAACTATTTCCATAGTCATAGACAGGCTCTGGAAAGATAAAAGAAAAATCTGTCAACTTACAGCGCTGCCACAGAAGAGTGCTCAGAGGAGATGAAGGAGTGTTTATCTTCTACTACACCTTCTGAATTATTTATCACAAACTTAAATACATTACCACACTAATTATACTTATGTCTCATAAGGAGGCAAAGGCTGAGATGATAATAATTCCAATAACTTTATCACAAAACGGCATTGCTGGCAATCCCCAATGTACCCTGTCTGGAATTTCTTCCATGGTTATTAGTTTTAAACTCTTTGTTCCCTTTATCTTGCTAGCTACTTATATTAATAACTAGTAGTATTAGAAAAAAAATTAATAATTAGTAGCCATGAAATACCTATTTCAACTTGGCTTCATTAATATCTTTTGAAAATTAAGTATATCCAATTAAAAAGATATACACAAATTGTCCCACAATAGGCTTTCAAATTGGTGAGCTTTTTAACTGCCAACAGATAGCAAACACTTAACCAGTGAAGACTGATAAAGTTGTAATTTAATAGCTGATTCAAAAAGGAGAAGTTTTAAGATAATAACTTGATCCTTCTCTAGTTCCAGCAGGCTATCCTCATGCTTGGATGCAAACAGTTTTAGGGTCAGGGCAAGTGTAAGTTTGTGTGGAAACACAAACAGTACCTAGGGCTGTAGGTGGTAAAGTTCAATTCAAAACAATTAGTTGAGGCAACAACTTGTTGGAGAACAAAATATACAGATATTGAATTCTCAGTATCTTAGAATAGTGAACTGGTTAAATTAAAGAGCATTCATAGACTAAAACAAAAGGCAGTCACGGAAATCATGCAAAATACGACATAAATCAACATTCCACCTTACTGCAAAGCTTGACATTGTTTTTCCCAGTGGTCATTCAACATCAGCGTCATAGACTGTGGAGAGCATGAGGGCCTCATGTGCTGTGCACCCACATGTTACTAATTAAGCAAAATGAGTTCGTTGCCCTTGCTAGCATTCCTGGAACCTATTTCTCCACTAGTCTCCTAGGAAGCGTGTGGCATTCATTGCCCTGCTAAAGATGACCAGTGTGCCCTGCATTGCTAACTATCTTATACTGCTATCATCTTAACTGTGCAAAGTAATCTCCATTTCTCCCTCCCATCCGCTAGCTTTGCTTGCTTGTTTTTCTGCTGCCTGGCCACTGAAGCGGTGAATATAATCCTTTCTTCCTGGAAGATGCTGTGTAACATGGTGGCACCCTAGGAACTAATAAATACAAGTTTGAATCCAAGTTTCGCCTCTTACTAGCCATAGGACCTTGGAAAAATATTGAACTTTCCTGAGGCAGTTTTCTCATCTTTAAAGTAGAACTGACTTTATGTACGGTTTACTGGATTAAATGAGGTACTGTAAGATAAATGTAAAGTGCTTAGCACAGTGTGTGGCAAATAGTAAGTGCTCAGCAAATAATGATCTTTAATTCTAGAGTTTCTGAACTGTAGAGCATGCATATTATAATAAAAAAAATCTCAGGATCTTCTGGTCAAGATGGTGGCATAGGTAAACATCGCTCACCTCCTCACACAATCACATCAATATTACCAGTGAATTATAGAACAAACATCACTCAGAACTGGCAGAAATCAAGTTGAATGGAAGTCTGACAACTACAGAATTAAAGAAACCACATCCATCCAGACTGGTATGAGGGGCAGAGATGTGGAACAGCCTGGTCCCACATCCACATGTGGTAGATAAAAATATGGGTGGGATATCTTGGGAGCGAGGAGTCTCTGCCCCATCCCAGGCCCCCCAGCCCAGGGTACCAGTGCCAGGAAGATAAGTCCCCGTATCTTCTTGCTATAAAAACCATCAGGGATTAAGTCAGTGGAGGAAATTTCTGGATTCCCAAGCAGTTCCTCTTAAAGAACTCACTCATGAACTTACTCAGAATCACTCCCTCTGAGCTCCGACACTGGTGTAGCCGCTTGAAAGGCACCAGTGGCATACAGGGAGGAACTGAAGGGGCTGAGCTGGGGGACAGCTTTCTCCCAGACAGAAAGGCAGGCAGAGCCACAGAGCCAGCAGACGGATGCCGTATCTGAGACTCCATCAACCTGGCTAACAACACTGCTTGCCCCACCCTGGAGATCCTCAGAGGCTTGGTCCCACCCAGCTCACAGATGTTAACAATATCTTCTCCATATGAAGAGCTGGTCTTGGTTCATACTTCACAGTTTCCTGAATCCTTTCAAACAAGCCAACAGCTGGCTTCAGTGAGCCCCAGGCCCAACACTAGCAACAGCCAGCCTAGATTGACAGCTTGGCTTTGCCTGGAAATTTCCAAGCCCAGCACAACTAGCAGCCATCTCAGATAGCTCTATAGCTCAGGCAGGGTGGCTGCAGGCAAAACACAGGTGGGGGCTGGCCTTGGCCTGCACTGCCTGGGAACCCCCAGGGCCTGTGCCCCAGGGGACAGCTACTCACCACTTCAGAGCACGACCACCCTGCCCCTACACAGCTGATCCTCCACAGAGGGTGGAGGTTGGTGATCAGTGGTCATAGCCAATTCTTGCAACTGACTGAACAGGATAAATCCCTCCCAATGACCTGCCAAGAGCAGTCAAGGCTCAACTACAAGAGGAGGGTGTACTCAGCCCACACAAAGGGCACTCCGGGAGTACCCAACTTGGAGGGTAGGGGAGGCTGTGCCACTGGACCCTACAGGACATCTACTCCATTAGGCCACACTAGGAAGCCAGGAAGTCATAGCAGCTCTACCTAACACATAGAAACAAACACAGGTAAGCTGCCAAAATGAAGAGACAAAGAAACATGGCCCAAAAGAAAGAACAGATCAAAACTCCAGAAACAGAACTAAACAAAATGGAGATAACCAATCTATCAGATGCAGAGTTCAAAATACTGGTTATAAGGATGCTCAAGCAACTTAGTGAAAACCTCAGCAGCATAAAAAAGATCCAGTCAGAAATGAAGGATACACTAAATGGAATAAAGAACAATCTACAGGGAAACAACAGTAAAATGAATGAAATCAATAATCAAATCAAGGATTTGGCACATAAGGAAGCAAAAAAACAAGCAATCAGAACAAGAAGAAGAAAAAAGAATCCAAAAAAAATTAGGATAGTGTAAGCAGCCTCTGGGACAACTTCAAGAGGGCCAAAATTCACATCACAGAGGTGCCGGAAGGAGTAGAGAAAGAGCAAGAAATTGCAAATCCATTTGAAAATGTAATGAAAGAAAACTTCCCTAATTTGGTGAAGGAAATAGACATACAAGTCCAGGAAGCACAGAGAGTCCCAAATAAGATGGATGCAAAGAGGCTCACTCTAAGACACATCATAATTAAAATGCCGAAGGTTAAAGATAAAGTGAGAATTTTAAAAGCAGCAAGAGAAAAGGAATTAGTTACCTACCGGAAGTTCCTATAAGACTGTCAGCTGATTTCTCAAAAGAGACTTTGCAGGCTAGAAGGGACTGGCAAGAAATATTCAAAGTTGTGAAAAGGAGGGACCTACAGTGAAGACTGTTTTACTGGGCAAGGCTATCTTTTAGAATTGAACAGCACATAAAGAGCTTCCCAAACAAGAAAAATCTAAAGGAGTTCATCATCACCAAACCATTAGTATATGAATTGTTAAAGGGACATTTTTAAGAAAAAGAACATCAAAACCATGAACAATAAAATGGCAATAAATATATACCTATCAACAATTGAATCTAAAAAACAAAATAAAGAAGCAAGAAGAACAGAGACAGAATCATGGATACCAAGAGCACTCTGATGGTTGCCAGATGGGAGGGGGTGTAGGGGAATGGATGAAGAGGTGAGGGGATTAAGAAGTACAAATAGGTACTCACAGAATAGCCATGGGGATGTAAAGGATAGTATAAGAAATGGAGCAGTCGGAGAACTTATACACATGACCCATGGACCTGAACAATGGAGGGGGGATTGCCTGAGGGGGTGGGGAGTGCTGGGTGGACGGGGGACAAGGAAGAAATTTCGGGACAGCTGTAAAAACATCATCAATGAAAGATAATTTTTAAAAAATAGTCTGAGAATGGTGCTTCCTTTCAAAGGGGGCATAGAGCAGTGACATCGTCACTTTGCACCAGATTTGGTTAAAATACAAAAACTTTTATATTAAATGAAATACACATGAGAGTGCATCTGGGAAAATTTGATAAAATTCATTTTCAATTCTCCGTGTGTTTGCAGGGACAGGAAACTGAATAAATAAAATTCATAGAACACACAGACAGAAGAAACCTCATTTAAAACAACCACTTTGCCCTCTTCTAAAGCCCTTTGTCTGGGAAGTTTGCAGATAGTACCAATCTCAGTTCCATCATCATCCCAGAGTGAGATCCTCTGAGGAGAGGCAAGAAATGCAGCGGAAAAAGATACTGAACTACGCACACAGCCCCGGCTGGAACGTGGGCCATGCTGGAGAGTGGTGCACAGTGGTCAGCGCCTAACTATAAAGAAGCCTTCCATATGTCAGAAAATTCTGCAGGAAGAAGCAGCCCAAATAGCCCACACTAAAGCAGCCTGGAAATTTCCCAGTGGAGCTCTCGTCAGCTTTGCTCAGAATTGCTGGCTTCAGGAAAAGTCAGTGTCTGTAATCTGAGCAAACGATGCTGACTTTCCCTCATTCGTTCACTCCTCCTCCGTATACACGTTTTTAAAAAATGTCATAAACCAGTAGTCGTGGGCTGCATCCATCTGAAATGTGTTTTATTTGGCTTACACGGTCTAAAAGAAAAGGAATATGTTTATTTGCTAGCACTTAAAATGGAAAGATTTCACATAAAATTTAGATCTCTGGCTCCTCTTAACAATGTCGGGGACTTGGCAATGCCAGGCCAGCACGCCCGGTGAGGACACACACGGCGCTCTCTTTCAAGTGGGCTGTGTGCTCTCACATCGGCCACAGTCCCCACCACGCTGTGTTTGGACACCCCGCCCACCATGGTCATTTGCATGAGCTGCCTGGCGCTGGTAGATATCTGAGTGCCCGGGGCCTCCTGGAACATCAGGCCAGAAGTGACCATCAAATGTAAGTAGCGACCAATATGCCTGTTAACCAAAACTGAAATCATAACAGCAGAGAAACACATTGTTTAGTGGAAACACCCTAGACTGGCTGTTAAAATACATGGGTTTCCTTCCTAGGTCCACGACTGTGTAAAATTAGCCAAGTTACTATCTTTCCTAAATTTCTGTGTCCTCAATAAAAAGTGGAGAGGATAATGTCAGTGTCATCGTATATATTTATAGAACATAATTTCTGCCACTTTAAAGTCCTGTGTAAAGAAAATAAGGTAAGTATAGAATATAGGGTGGGGAAAAGTAGGTTAACTTGCAGTTGTGAGTATGTGAAACAGTTTATTCCTATATTATTATTTATTAATTATTATATTGCTTTCTATATGAACAACTGTAAACCTACTTTTGTCCCTACTTTAACTGTAAACCTACTTTATTCTTGTGAGAACTGAGCAATAGTTCTCACAAGAATAAATTGGAAAGTTATACTACAGGTGTTTTTAACGTTCTCACAAAAATATTCTAATACATCAACCTGCTGATGATTTCACATTATTCTCCACACTTTGCCAATTCAAAATGCACACATTTAAGTGCTGTAGCCACACTTTGAAATCATTTGCTAGTAAGAGAAAGAAAAATTAAGGAAAAAAGGATGTGCATTTGTCTTTCATTATATTTAGTTTAATTATAGTTTGGGTCACAGATTCCAGTTTTCTAAAGTCTAGTGGGAATTGGAGCAGCGTAACTGAGCCTCTGGATAAAGTGTGGGTCAGTCAGTGCACAGTCTGCTAGAAGAGCATTAAGCCATGTCTGGATCTGATTGTACCACTAACGTTCTGTGCCCAAATGAACTTCCAATAAAGCTTCCTAAAGGGGACCAGAGCCTACTAAAACTCTTCCTCCCGAAACCACAGGCAGGATTTGGGATATGACGCTGACTAAGCTGTTCATATTGGCCTCCCTTAATAAACCAAATAATTTCCAACCCTGAGAGACAGATAACATTAGCAGAGGCAAGGCAGCAGCCAGATTAGGAGCCTAAAGTCTGAAGCAAGCAAAATTTCTTATTTTCCCTCATCGGGCCAAGAATCACAGTGCTAAACAAAGGAGTCGTTCAACAAACGCTGCATTGATTATGTCAGCCTTGTGCCTGCCCCACAAACAGCCCCTGTCACAGGGTTAACCCCTAAGAAGCCACGACACAGGATGCTGCCCCTTAACAAATGACAGGACCTGTGGCCTAGGACATGGAAGAAACAATGGGAAAGGGGATTTTCCTTCTTTGATAATATAAACAGGAAACACCAAGATAAAGAGTACTATTTTATTTTGCTTGTAGCACTTAATATATACTGCAAAAAAGTGGTTCCTGTGCACGTCTATGTCTTCTAGCTAAACAACAGGGCCCAGTGCCTGGTATACAGTGAAGGCCTAACACATGCTCCTTAAGTTGAACTAAATTGTCTTCATTTTCTATCTTTTATCTTAGCAGCACAAAAGATCTATAAACCTCAAGGCACTTTATCTACCTAGGGCCTTCTGTATTTTGACCTTGAAGTGCATTTTGGTAATATGTTTACCTCAACTGGGCAAAATGGTAAATCCATTTGAAATAGATTGAACTGTGCATAGTGGATCTCCTAGGTTCTATAAAGGCATATTGATAATGCAGTCGTGATATGCCACCATTGATACAGCCCACAAAATTCAGTGTCTGATTGGGAAGGGTGAGTTTCTCCAGCTCTACTCCTTGTCCTGCACTCCCATCTATTCCCTCCAGGGGGCAGCCTAGTCCACTATCACACAGAGCTGGAAGAGAAGTAGCACATTGGATAGCTCAACAGAGGGAGCATTCGGTTTCTGCCTCTGGCACTCCCTGACACGACCAATAACTTAAAAATCTCTGTGTCTTGGTTTTCTCATCTATAAAATGGGATAAGAGTTCTTATTTTATAAGATTCTTATGAAGATCAAATGAAGTAATGTATGTCAAGGGCTTGGCACAGTGCCTGGCACACAATAATTACTTGTGTAACAAATGTAACCACCCTAAAGTACAAGGAGAAGAGTGAACATTCAAGTGGCCCAGAGTGAGCCTGGGGAAGATGATGGTGTGATACTGTTTTTAAAGCTGGCTGCCAGGCTCTGCAAGTACAGGTCAGTGTTTCTCAACTGACCTTGATAATTGAAATTACCCCTAACTGTTAAGTGAGTGCATGCCCTGGGGCCTGTTGGAGGCTTCAATATTCCTTCTTAATGTTTTGTGTTAAAAATGTATGTCTTTTTAATTGGCTCTCAAGCAAATTTGTCTTTGCTTTCATGTAAAAATAATATTGTCCCCTCCTAAATATCTGAGACAATTAAATTTCTAAGGAAATGTGCCATGATTATGTTGTGACTTTGCCTACCCCTTGGCACCTTCCCCAGACACTGAAGGATAAATGGGCCTCAGTTTGCTACCCACGTAGAGTTGTCTTTCCGTTAGCACAAACGGTTGCGTGGGTCCAACTTGGGATATTGCAGCATCTTGTTATAAATATATAAATCTCTGAAGCCCAGAGAAGTTAAAGGACATTCTCCAAATCACAGTGTGGGAAAGGAACCAGGGACTAGCCCTTTGGGCTCAGTCACCTTCCTCATAGACACCATAAAATAGAGAATAATGCATTTGGGCACAAAGTTAGGACTGCCAGAGTTCTAAAGTGGTCTTAAAGGAATTACAAGTGTTGTAGGAATCCTAAGGGAAAGCATTTCTTAACGCCATAACATTTAAGAGGAGGGCCTGCCATTTCCTAAATAGAGGTAAGTAAATGAGGTACGTCTTCTATGGTTCAGTTTGGAAAAGGAAGATAAGGACTTTGCATCTGACTACTTCATAAACGTCACAATAGCCAAATTTGTGTTTAAATAAAACACAGTATTTCCAGATTGGTTATCTGCACTGACTGTTCATGATGGTTTCTTAGCCGGAAGAGAATGAAGATTCTGACTGGTTTGTAGCCCTAGATAGAAGCAGCTATTGTATAAACACTGCCATTGTAAAATAACAAATAAGCTCTATATTAAAGGATAACTACTGTTTATTTTTAAATAAAATATTAGAGTGATTCTTAAATGGAACTTCAAGTAATATTCATCATATGTAAACCTGAAAAAAATTTTCAAGTTTCCTGCCACAATAGTGATGAGCAGATACCTACCTCTAGGGGGAGCTCCAGGCTCTTTTGCTAATCAATCTCTTCTGGTGTCTTCACTGACAGTCCTTGGGCCTCTCCACTTACGAAAAGATGTTCCACCCTCTTTAGCACCCCCCCCCTCCAAAGAGAGCAAAAATATGGGCAGGCCTCAGAGAAAAAGAGGCTCTTGGCAAACCATGGGGCCAATCTGTACTCTAACAGCCCTATGCAGCACTCCAAGTGGCTCTTCTTCTCTTTGAGGATAAAGCAGAATTGGTATCAAACCAGTGCTTTTGGGAAAAGGTCCCCAGAGGGGCAGCAGCACCAGTGTCTGACGATGGAGGATTCAGGTCCCAGATACCACTAGCTTTTCCTCCTGCACTTGACTACTGACAAGGACTTTCAACTCCAGTATTTGTGATTGTACATACACATTTTTTATATTTTAATTCTTTATTTTACACATTTACACTAGCATTTTCCAAAGTGTGTTTCAAAGAACACCAGTTTTATACTACATTCACAAATGTTATGTAAATGGAGAGTTCCCTGTCAAAAAAGTTTAGGAAACACTGGGTTGAAGCTCAAAAGTGTTGCTTCCTGCAGGACTTCTCAGTCTTTAATGCACTGTGACTCTCCAAATAAGGGACAGACAGACGCGCTTCCCAACCTTATGTGCTCACAGAACCTTTTCAGAGCTTCCTCTTGAGACTGCTGTTAGAAGACTCTTTCAGAACTATCACTGAGATTGCTGAAATTGTAGTGAAGAAAAGAAGCACAGATTTGAGATTTTTTAAAACAATTCATCCTAGTCTATTTCAAACAAAAGGGGGAGGTCTAAATTAGCTGGATATTCACTTCAATTGGCCGTTCTAACTGGCATGTATAAAAAGGTTTCTGAGTCTTTGGGGTCATCTCTCTCCCATCACTTAATAATCTCTATGCGAGAGAACTCATTAGGCCAATAACATCTGTATAATTCCCCCTCAAAAAAAGCAAATGACTGTTTACATCACAAAATGAGATTCCCCATAAAACCCCTTCAATCACAGATTCTCCCAGCACATTTAAAAATGATTCCATTTACAAAATAAAATAAGCTTACTTACCGTATTTTTCAGACTATAAGATGCACAGGACCATAAGACACACCTAGGTTTTAGAGGAGGAAAATAGGAAAAAAATTTTGAAGGGAAAAATATGGTAAAATATTTAATAACATAAATACCATAATATTTCACCAATGTAAATGTAAACAGCCAGGTAAGCTGCATTCAGACTATAAGACACACCCCCATTTTCCTCCCAAATTTGGGGCAGGGAGGTGCATCTTATAGTCCAAAAAATACGGTACTTGCAACTTTTCAAGAAAACTCCTGGCCTAAGGTAAGACATGATCGCCTGTGTCATTGCACAATGGTTTGAATGACACAGAGGTGGTGTTTATAAAATTCATATGAGTTTTGTTTTCACATGACACCAAATATTTGTTTTACTATTCTGCCTTGCTGTTTTGCTATCACATTTATCCAAGAACAAGCTGCATGAAAAAAAACTGTAAGTCATGTCAATGTGTTTCCTGGGTAAGGAATTTTGAGGCCACGTTGTACTCCCTGCCACCTTTTTAGGAGACAAGGTAGCTGCGCTGGAAAGCATAGTGATGCAGGGGCAACAGCATCAGGACCACCAGCAGACCTTTTCCAAATCACGGTCCTCATGAACCTCCTCTCGGATTCTCCCCTCAGGTGAGAGTCACTGTTCTGCAGTGTTAAGAGAAGTGAGATGTATCCCAACAATATATTAGAGCACAAAAACTATTAAGAATCAGGTTATCCTTCTTCTTAACCACAGTCTTATGGCTGTGGTTTCCCAGGTAGGTTATCGAACCCCAGAAATTGTTTTAAAATAATAGAATTTCTGTTCACATTTTTTTTTAATCTCAACAACTAGAAATTAGACTTTCACCCTGGCTGGCGCGGCTCAGTGGATTGAGTGCCAGCTTGCAAACCCAAAGGTGGCTGGTTCGATTCCCAGTCAGGGTACATGCCTGGTTTGCAGGCCAGGTCCTCAGTAGAGGGCGCGGGAGAGGCAACCACACATTGATGTTTCTCTCGCTCTCTTTCTCCCTTCTTTCCCCTCTCTCTAAAAATAAATAAATAAAATATTTTTTAAAGATTAAAAAAGAAATTAGACTTAATATTTAATATACAGAACGAGAATAATATATGTATACAATTTGAAAAAATATGCACACACAATTTACAGGGAGACATTTTCCAAATATTTTGCTGGTGGGAGGCACAATTTAAAAGTTGAGAGACTACTGGTGTAGAGGGAATTATGGCTCAGAAAGCATGTGTCAGGGAGATTAGAAGATACCTCAGACAGATGTGAGCCTGCAGCCCGAGAGCAGTCTCCTACCATCAAATAAATGCCAAGATGAAACTAAACTTATTTCTGAAACAGTTCCACACTATTATAAGGACAAATCTTCATGTCCTATTAAAACTGCCAGTGGAGTAACAAATAACAGGCCGTTAGACGATGAGAGCAGCTAAGGAAGAAACAAAACTTAAAAAGTAAGCTTTTAATGCTATCAGGATTAAGATATGGGTTCTCTGCTCAAAAATATCAGCAACCCATGAATTTTTGGTGGTATTTTCCAGTCAAAACAAATATCAATCAAGAGTAGTCTAAAAATATATTCACTTTTTACATTTAAAAAGTAACGTGAACATGCTATTTTTGAGTGGGAATAAGCTTGTGAGGGTATCTAACTGGATTCCTTTCCAATTAAATAGCACCAAGAAGTAGTCTGAGTAAAAAGTGAGATTCTTCTTCTAAGATTATCGGGTCAGTCTCTATGCAGAATCTTCTATGTTTATTCAAACAGGGGACAGGCTGTCTTGAGAAATGTTTTTCCATAAGATAAATTTTATTTTCATATATGAAGTGAAAAGTTCACTCTTATAGACAAGTAAAATGAGTTAGTATAACTATGTTTCAACAATCACGTGCTTTTTAGAAATCTACTCATGTTGACTGCATACAAAGTATTCTTGCTTCTGTGTAAAAACACGCTTGTCATCTGATAACCTTCACAGCACACTTTGTGGGATCAATGGAAAGCCTGGAGATCTGTCAAGATCCTCACAGTCCATATCATGTTATAAATCCAGGGAAATCAGGGACTAAGTCCTTATGGAAGCAATTATGTATTTTTTTTTAGTTTTAAAAAAAATTTATTGTTGCTTAAAATAGATTTCCACTCTCCTCCACTCCAAAATTAAATAAAATAACCAGAGCCATTTAATTGTATTACCCAAAGAGTATCTTATTTTCCCCCGTATTCACCTAAAAGTTCCTGTCATAAGTTTAAGTTCAAGAACTGAATATTCTAGAAAAAAATTCAGTAAAGGGGTGGACCAGGTACCTGTACTACAGGGACACAAGACAGGTAACACTGATATCGGCGCAAAAAGTCAACTGTGAGTGAATGATGATTTCCGGGGCTTTTCAGTCCTCAAATCGAAGACCACATGAGGTAGATGGCTTCCATCCAACCCCTTCCAAACACACCTCTGCAGAGAAGGAACCACTGAGTGTCTGCACTGCTTGGCATGGCTTTCTTCCTTGTCCTGTTGGCTACTGTCTTGCCTCTCTGCCAGTTCAAGGTTATAACTTCTTAGTAGACAGCTCCATCTTTACTCATGGTAATCTCAAAAACCCCTAACAAATTACCAGGTGGAAGACTAACTATTCAGACACTGACAAAGCTAAACAACCCAGATCCAGCTAAAGGGATATCCAAACATTGTGGACCATATGGATAATCTTCGAACTTTAATAATAAATCTTATCTTCTTTTTGCCTGTTTTGGTATCAAGTATGTGACCTCCAGGGTCTTAAATGTCGCTGTACAGTCATTGCCACATCAGATGAGTCAACAGCTCATCCTGCAGCTGAAGAAACGTGAGGGACTCACTCTACTTTAACTGCAGACACATTCGTTGAACCACCTTCTTTTTTTTTTTTAATCAGTTCTTCCTGTTTCTTTTCACTCTTTTTTTTTTTTTAAGATTTTATTTATTTTTAGAGAGAGAGGACGGGAGGGAGAAAGAGAGGGAGAGAAATAGCAATGTGTGGTTGCCTCTCTCATAGCCCTCACTGGGAACCTGGCCTGCAACCCAGGCACGCGCCCCAACTGGGAATCGAACCGGGACTTCTTGGTTCCCAGCCCATGCTCAATCCACTGAGCCACACCAGCCAGGGCTGAACCACCTTCTGATCAGCAGGCTCAGGACAAGAGCAGAGATCTAGACTGATGGTGTCCCAGGGATCATGGCCCCTCCCCCAGCTTCGACTAAAGACTGACCAGAGGAGAGTAATGAAGAATGGTAATACAGAACCCACAGCTTGCAAAATTGCACCATGACTCACAAAATAAATAAGCTGAATCAAATCATGGCCTGCAAGATGAATGATCTAAGCTCAAACACTTTAACAGCTGCTCATTCAGACTGTATCTTCCAAGATAAAGCCACAGAATCACCTTGTTTACAAATTCTGACTAATCCCTACCACGTCTACCCTGTGACTTACTCTGGTCCCCCAAACCTTACCAGCATCCCTCCATAACTCCCCTCTTGAGACACCCAGGGTCACCCATGGGGTATACACTTTCCTACTGAAAAAAACTATTAAACTTTCTTTTTTTTTACTATAGGTATGTTTCTGATGCTCTTTGGTCAGTGGGTATTAACAAAGGTCATAAAGTTACCTGGCCACATGCTGAGTCTAAATAAAGAGGGTTTGTGGGTAAGGAGTATTCTTTGAGCAAATAAGCAGGACAAAAAAATCAAAAAAGGAAAGAAAATGGAGCTGCTTCTTGGACAAGATCAAATTCCTAGGCCTCGGGGAATCCTTACCTATGCTACTTTCAGTGAACAGAGAAATTTTCACGTTCTTTGTAAAATGATCTGATGCCTAGATAGCCTCTGCCCTTCCCCAAGGGTCTTCAAATAGTATGAGCAATCATGGGTGCCTTGCAAGCATCGGTGAAAATAACAACAGCAGTGCATCTTCGTATACGCACAGTAACATCTACCGTTGACTTTTACAGCATCGTCTTGTTTGAAATAATGAATGAGCCTGGGGTTATTCTCGTTTTGGAGATAAAGTCTCAAAGGATCTGGGTGAGTAAGCCAGTGTCAAACAGCTTAACAAGGGGAACCAGAGCACAGCCTCAGTTGCTGACCACCTGACAAATTCTTTTTCGTTTTTTCACAGGTTTTGTAGAATAAGAACCTATGTCACACGGAGTATAATGGGGTAAAAAATGAGGAGGTAAGTCATTGTTCTGCATACAGAAAACTAGAATTGCACTTGAGTTGCCTTTTTAAAAGTGTATGGACAGCACTCGACATTTTAATCATCATTGTCATAGACCATAGTCTTCGCGCAATCAGAAGTGGTTTTAATTAGGCACTAACGAAACCAAAACTTTTCATTAGAGTTAACAAATACTTGCAGTAACGATACCAAAGTTTTATTTTCACCTTACCGAAAGGTCAAATATAACCAAAAGCTTTAAAACGGCCCTCCACCACGCCATTACTTTATCAAAATAATCACCTTTTAGATGGATCGAGGTATTTGAAATGTGTGCAAGCCTGCAGGTAAAACCAATGGCTCATGGAGAAACGTAGAGCATTTTATTATACTGGACTATGAAACACATTCATAGTTCATAAAATTTAATGGTCTGTCTGTAATGATTTATTTTTAAGTCAGCCAGGGGCTTTAGGAGACCAAAACATGACCAAATGGCATCAACTACCCTGTGAAGCTTAATGGTAGCATTTAAAGTCTCACCACAAATGTACAAATTAACTACCTTCCCCCAGCATGAACTCAAAGTCTCCCTTAAATAAATTAAAATGCTTCCTGACCTACCAGGGAGTTCTCTGAGCCTAGAGGACACATTCTTTCCAGGGGTACTAGATCAAAATGTTATGAAAGAAGTCGTAATCATTAAACATATCTGTGGGAAGGACTCTAGAGCACATGAAGGGCAGAAGCAAGACGATGTGCCTGAACACCAGGACAATCATTTTTACTGGTGGGAGGAGAGGGTTTGTTTTTTTTAAGCTTTATTGTATTTTTTTTTTCATTACCAGTTAATCCCTTTATTCGCTGCCCCCCCAGCAATCACCACACTGTTGTCCATGTCCATGAGTCCCTTTTCCTTTTTCTCTCCATCCCTGCTCCCCGTATCCTCCCCACCCCACTTATTGTCAGCTGCTCCCCATCTATGAGTCGGCCCCCATTTTTCTTATTAGTTCAGTTTGTTCATTAGGTTCCACATGTGAGTGAGATCATATGGTATTTGTCTTTCTCTGCCTGGCTTATTTCACTTAGCATAATGTTCTGCAGGTCCACCCATACTGTTGCAAAGGGTAAATTTTTTTTTTTCTTTTTTACTGCCAAGTGGAATTCCATTGTGTAAATGTCCCATAGTTGTTTTATCCACTCATCTATTGATGGACACTTGGGCTGCTTCCATGAGGAGGAGAGGTTTTTTAAAAAGGAATATTAATAGCCCTGGCCAGTGTAGCTCAGTGGACTGAGCGTGGGCTGTGAACCAAAGGGTCGCCGGTTCAATTCCCAGTCAGGGCACATGCCTGGGTTGCAGGCCAAGGTCCCCAGGAGGGCCATGTGAGAGGCAACCACACATTGATGTGTCTCCCCATCTCTTTCTCCCTCCCTTCCCTTCTGTCTAAAAATAAATAATAAATAAAATCTTAAAAAAATAAAAAAGAAATAAAAGAAATTTAAAAAGGAATATTAATAGAAACGAGCTCTCTACTACAGAGGCTAAGTCTGATGACTGATGACCAGAAAAGTGCAGCGTCAGTCCCGTCCTCACAGGCTTTAGCGTTTCCACGGGAACTGCTAGCTAAGGGGAAATAGCCACTTAAACTGCTTGCCTTCTGTTAATAAGTCATCTAATGCACACACATGCATTCTTTCCCAAACGAACAGCTAACCTGCCAGGGGACTCCTGTCATCTGTCTGCTCAATGCCCATCTATTTGATCATTGTGTGACTAAGTTGCTGACTCCTAATTTTATGTCTGCATGCATTCACATAACCACACCCTCCTAGAAAACGGACTGAGAAACAAAGTGACTAAAAGGGCAATAACACTGAGGAGAAGTAAAGCCCTCAATTAGCCACAAACTGAGAGAAAGTCCTGGTAAAACCTAAAGAGAAAATACAGGTGGATACTGATCTCACAATCCAGAGTTGACCAGAAACACAACACCTAACTTTTAATAGCTTTCTGTGTTATTTAATCTTCGAAAACATTTTGACCAGTACTGAGGAATGAGCCTACGGCTCCCAGCTGATCCCTGTGGTTAGAGCACTTCAGCACAGGTCTGAGGACGTTTTTCATTTCAGTTTGTAAGTGTATCCTGCCAATCCACCAAGGTCTCTACACAAGATTTACTAGTAGTGACACTGTAGTCAAAAACTGGAACTATCAATGGGATTGTGGTTAAATTATAAACCTCCATAATACCTATTCTGATATCCTTCTAAGTATTTGATAAAAAAAATTAATCTTTTGGTAAGTTTGGCTTAGAAAGAAGTTAAATTTATTGTGAGTGATTTTTACCGTTAAATTTTTCTTCATGCTCCCGTGACAAAACAAGTGAAAGAATAGTACGTATTTCTAGAAAGAGTTCTTGGCAAGAATTTTAATTTTCTCATCTTTATACCTCCCCACTGCATATTACTTTAGACATTTTATGCTACAAGCTAACACGTTCCCACAGCACAGTTTCATGAATGCTGACAGAAGACACAGGACTCCTGGGTCCGACAGGAAGGACGATCACTCAAAGAAAGGGAAGTAGTCAGCGTGTCAGCATTTTCTTATATCTGTTCCCAACTGCAGTTCCCACAAGGCACTGCAAAGTGGGCTAGATGGTACCCGCCCGCGTCCTGTGTTGTATCACAAGGGAATAACCCTAAGCTTTAAGAATCTGAATGTCTTATACAAGTCATGAAGCATCCTCCTTTTTTGCTCTGGAAGAAGACATCTCTATTTCCCGAGGCTGTTAGGCAAACATGCTTACAAACATCGTCTAGAACAAAGGCAATCAGTGCCTCTGCTCCCAAAACATGCAGAAATGCCAGGCTTGTGCAGAATCAGTTCCCAGAAAAATCTATATCACTGTTTTTAGTGGCTGCACATTTAATTGTACCAGAATTCTATGATACTTTTAACTAATGTCTTAAGAGAACTTTTAAAACAGAGGAGGGAAGATGGCGGCAAGACAGGGGGAACAGAATTCACTTCCTCCTGCCCACTGGCTGATTTTCTGAGGAACGGGGCGAAAACCCAGCAGTATTCCAACACATATGATGATTGATGCCCAAGATTACAGGGGAATTTGAACATTCATACGGTAAGCAGAGTGCTTCAGCACGAAAGGGTCCCCACCGGGACCAGCCCGGGGAGCGGGGAGGGGCTTCGGTCCCAGACCTGGAAGCCGCCGGATCAGACACAAGATTCTTGGGGAGGGAGCCAGAGTGGGATTTCTGAGTGGTCAGATGCTTGTTTGGTCTGGCAGGTGTAAATAGGAAGAATTTTTCGGAGAGGAAAAACAGGAAAAAAAGTGGTGCTCCATGGCTATTTGGAGAGGCCCCGCCCCCAACAGTCCCAAGGTCAGTGCGCCACTGGGATCCGGTGCGGGACCAGGATCAGTAGGCAACCGGGATCAGTGGGCGACCCAGATCGGAGGCCCAGGGAAGTCTGCCTGTAGCACCGGAGTGAGAACACGGTCGGCCCTCTGCCCGCGGCAGCTTGCGCTTCCATCGGGGGGAATTGGAGGCTGTTTGAGCTCGGGACTGAGGCCTTTCCCAGCTCATTCCAGAAGAATTGGGAACAGCTTTCAGTCAGCGGCTCTACAGCCAAGTGCGACCTGCTCAACAAAACGGGAAGCTAAGGGCCGTGCGCACCCCACGATCTGTGGTCTAATCGTGCACTGTTCAAAAAGACCAGGGACAGTGCACAACTGGGCCACTCAGCCAGAGCTCTTTGGCGCACATCCCAGGGACAGACAAGAGAGTGAACACAGGCACACAGCTCAAAAATAACAGGGACAGTGCGCAACCAGGGCCCCCCGCAACCAGGTTGGCGCTTGCTGGAGCACTACCCAGGGACAGAATTAAAACCCAGCACAGGTGTGCGGAGCTCACGCCGACAGCTGGGGACAAAGCCCTTGCCATCCAGCCCCAGCGCACGTAGCCCGGCAGGACCAATCAGCTTTGTGGGAATAAGGCAGAAGCACCCTGTTGAGGGGAGTGGCAGAACGGAGCTGCAGACTGCACAAACTCTTGACACAGAGCGGGGTCCAAACTATCCAGAAAGGGTGCAGAAAGAACTTATTAGTTAGACCAGCGGAGAGAAAATAGGCGATGGGAGAGCTGCCGCTATCAGGTGCACATGAAAAGACCATTTAGACTCAGAAGCACACTGAGGAACTGGGCTGGGGTCTGGACAACAGCGAAGAGTACACCTCAGGAAGGAAGAAAAGCAAAACTAATATCTTCCAAGCCAGACGCAGCCTGACCGGACAGCTTTAAAATCAGAAAGCTGAAGGGGTTTTTTTGTGTGTATGGTTTTTTTTTTTTTTTTTTACTTTTGTTTGTCTGTTTTGGGGGTTTTTTTGTTTTGTTTTATTCTGTTTTTGTTTTTTTTAGCCCTTCTTCCTCTCTGTCCTTCACTAGTTTTTAATTCCTTCTTCCTCCCTCTCCTTTAGTATTCTTAGGCCACTCCTCCTCATATCTCTCTCTCTTTTTTTTTTTTTTACTTTTTTGTTTTGTTTTGTTTTGTTATTTTTTTAATTTATAAAAGATAAAAAAAAATTGTTTCTTTTAATTCGTCCTTCTGCTCTTTCCTTCTTTATACTTTATTCCTCCTTCCTCCCTTCCTTTCCCTATAGTATTCTTTCTCCCTTCCTACACTCCCTTTTTTTTCTTTCTTTTTCTTCTTTCTTTCCCCCTCATCCTCTCTCCTCTTTACCTACAGGTGAGACATAAAAACCTGGAACTGTGAAAAGACCAGAGGCAGTCCTGGACAGGGGCCAGTCCAAAAAACAGAGACAGTGAGACAAAATTAACTTTGCTATTCCAGAGAACTTGACAGATTAATTTAAGAAACAGAGGATAGGAAGAAGAGTCTCACAAACAATGGGAAGACAAAGAAGCAACCCCCAAATGAAAGGAAAGGAAGAAGCCCCAGAAAGAATGATAAATGAAACAGAGGCAAGCCAACTATCAGACACTGAGTTCAAAACATTGATTATCAGGAAGCTCAAGAAGCTCGATGATCTCACAGAGAATTTCCAGAAACTACAGGGAAACTACGATGAACTCGCTGCAAACTATGTCAGCATGAAAAAGGAAATAGAAACTATCCAAAAGGGCCAAGCAGAAATGAAGAATACAATATCTGAACTAAAGAACACAATAGAAGGAATCAAAAGTAGGCTCGATGAAGCAGAGGATTGGATCAGTGAGCTGGAAGACAAAGTAGAAAAAAACACCCAAAAAGAGCAGGACCAGGAAAAGAGACTCAGAAAGAATGAAGAGGTATTAAGGGAAATGCAGGACAACATGAAACGTAATAATATTCATATAATAGGGATACCAGAAGGGGAAGAAGAAGGGCAAGGAATAGAAAGTGTGTTTGAAAAAGTAATGATGGAAAATTTCCCGAATCTGATGAGAGAAAAAGTCACACAAGTCCAAGAAACACAGAGAGTCCCAATCAAAAGGAACCCAAACAGGCCCATGTCAAGACACATCATAATTAAAATGACAAAATTACAAGACAAAGAGAGAATCTTAAAGGCAGCGAGACAGAGACAGGAAGTAACATACAAGGGAGCCCCGATAAGGTTAGCAGCTGACTTCTCAACGGAAACACTCCAAGCCAGAAGAGAATGGCAAGAAATATTCCAAGTAATGAGAACCAGAGGCCTGCAACCAAGACTACTCTACCCAGCAAGGCTCTCAATCAAGATAG
>PVJI01018782.1:0-32518 GCA_004026765.1 Micronycteris hirsuta
CATCTTGGCGGAAGTCTTGAGCAGTTCTTCATCTAGAAATTACTGTGCCCTGATGACCCTGTTCCTTTATTTCTAGGACGCAGTTGATTTCCTTTCTCTTGATTTGTCTTATGACTGTCAAAGTGATGCAAGTTTGCTGCAGAAGCTGAGTGAATTGCCGGTAAGTTGAGCCATTTCCCACATTGATGAGGAGTGGCAAAGGATCCTGAGAATGTATTACGCATTAGCGCTCAGCTGATGTGTAAACTGAACTGCCCCCACAGTCTGCAGACCTGCAGAGTGGTATGTGGGGAGATTTCCGCTGAAAGCACTGCTAGAGAACATCAGGAGGTTAGGCAGTCTTCCCGGGGAAGGATACTGAGAGTTGACTCGTTCAGGTAAATATTTACATGCGTCTCCTGCTCCCTTGTATAGAAATCTACTGAGAATTAAAATTCTAGATTAAAAAGGACATTTCATGGATTTTGGTCATGGTTGCATAACAATGAACTGTACACTTAAAAATGGTTAAGATGGTAAATTTTACGGTATGTATATTTTACAACAAGTTTTTAAAAAAGACATTTCACACCCAGGACTGCTAAATCACATACCAGCTATCGGAAATTTCCTATAACCTCAGGCCCCTTCTTCCTGTACCTAGTGTTGTCTTTATCAAGTCTAACGATTCTGACTTCTTTGAGAAAGTATGTTAGGTGTCTCCTACCCAACAGTTAGCTGCCTCTCCTATGCTTGGGCACTTCTGTGTAACGTCCTTACTTAATTCCCTGGAGTCCCCACTATTCCCTCATCTGAAAGGGTATAACTGATTACATAGCCAGTAGTTTCTCTCTGGACCTCCTGAGTCCTAGCAGTATTCCTACACTTACCCCCAAAGAGCTGCCCTCTCACAGGCCTCTCTCCAGATGCCGCCGGAATTCACCCAGGCCTTATTCTGGCCTCTGCAGGTTCTGGCACAAAGCCACTTGCCTCTGCTTTCAACTCTGTGCCTCCTGACTTTGCTCCCACCACCTCCACCGCCAAGAGGGATGGATTGCAAGGGGAACTATTCATTTAGAGGCCAAGCTTATTACTGTCAAACTCTCAGTGCTGCAGCTAGGTAGAATCTCCATTTTTCCTGAAGCAGGAGGCTCAAAATGGACAAATTAGCATTGATCCCATCCCCATATCTGTGTCTTTCCAGCTGGCCCAAGTAGATGCTGTTGCTTTTGTTATCTACAAATAATGAAATGATCTCATCAAAGGTAGCAGATGCCTTCACAGGACATTGGAGTAATAACTGCTAGGGTTTTAGTGCTTGGTCTACCCCAGGCACTGCATGCCTTATGGCAGGCTGGTGCCATATCTGAGACTCCATCAACCTGGCTAACATTGTGTGATCCCCCTTGGAGATCCACAGAGGCCCTACTCCACCCAAAACATGGGCCCACCCAAGCTGCTTTTCCATATGAATGGCTGGTCTTGACTCCTAAATCGTAAGAAACAAGCAACAGCTGGCTTCAGTGAGCCCTAGTGGCAGCCAGATTAGACTCACAGCTTGACTTCATCTGGGAATCTCCAAGCCCAGAACAAGTTGCAGCCATCTCAGATTGTTTACAGCTCAGACAGGGTGCCTCAGGCAAACACAAGTGGTGGCTGATCTTGGCCTGCACCACCCAGGAAACTCCAGGGGAAATGCACCCAGTGGACAGATACAGACCACATCGGAGAACCACCACCCTGCCCCTGCACAGCTGATCCTCCACGGAGGGCAGAGGTTGGTGCTCAGCAGTCATAGCCAGTCCTTGCAGCTCACTGCCCTGGGTAAATCCCTCCCGTAGACCTGCCAACAGCAACCAAGGCTCAACTACAAGAGGAGGATGTACTCAGCTCACACAAAGGTAGGCTGTGCCACTGGACCCTACAGGACACCTACTACATTAGGCCACACTACCAAGACACAGAGTCAAAGCAGCTCCACCTAATACATAGACACAGACACAGGGAGGCTGCCAAAACGACAAGGCAAAGAAACATGGCCCCAATGAAAGAACAGATCGAAACTCCAGAAAAAGAGCTAAATGGAAATTAGCAATCTATCAGATGCAGAGCTTAAAACACTGTTTATAAGGATGCTCAAGGAACTTAGTGAGGCCCTCAGCAGCATAAAAAGGCTCAGTCAGAAATGAAGGATACACTAATTGAAATAAAGAACAATTTACATAGAAACAACAGTAGCATAGATGAAGCCAAGAATTGAATCAATGATTTGGAACATTAGGAAGCAAAAAACAACCACACAGAACAATAAGAAGAAAAAAGAATAAAAAAAAAATGAGGATAGTATAAACAGCCTCTGAAACAATTTTTTTTTAAGATTTTATTTATTTATTTTAGAGAGAGGGGAAGGGAGGGAGACAGAGATGGAGAGAAACAGCAATGTATGGTTGCCTCTCACATGCCCCGCACCCGCCCTCCGGGGACCCGGCCTGCAACCCAGGCATGTGCCTTGATGGGGAATTGAACCGGGACCCTCTGGTTCCCAGCCCGCGCTCAGTCCACTGAGCTACACCAGCCAGGGCCTCTGAAACAATTTTAAGAGGTCTAACATTCGCCTCATAGGGGTGCCAGAAGGAGAAGAGAAAGAGCAAGAAATTGGAAATCTATCTGAAAAAACAGTGAAAGAAAACTTCCCTAATCTGGTGAAGGAAATAGACATGCAAACCCAAGAAGCTCAGAGAATCCCAATTATGAGGGATGCAAAGACACCCACTCCAAGACACATCGTTCTCAAAGGCCAAAGTTTAAAGATAAAGGGAGACTCTTAAAAGCAAGAGAAAAGAAGTCAGTTATCAGAAGGTTGACAGGTGGGAGGGGGAAGGGGGAGAATGAGTGAAAAAGTAAGGGGATTAAGAAGCACAAACAGGTGGTTACAGAAGAGCTGCGGGGACGTAAAGTACAGTATAGGAAATAGAGTAGCCAAAGAACCTACGTATGACCCATGGACATGAACAATGATAGGGGATTGCCCAAGGGAGTAGGGGGCACTGGGTGGAACAGGGCAAAGGGGAAAAGATCAGAACAACTGTAATAGCATAATCAATAATATATAATTAAAAATAAATAAGTAAATAAATCAGCCTTTGGTCTTCTCCAAGGAATTCAACCACAGCTTGCTGCTTAGCTAACGGGTTGAGGCACACTGACATTTGAGAGCACATAGGTTATGCAGATGTGGCCCTCAGAAAGGCACCCAGCAGAGCCCTGGCTTCTTTTCTGCTTGAGGATGTGGGTTACAGTTTCCCTTTTTACATCAAAACATTCTCAAGAAGTCCGGCTCCCAGCAGTGTCTAGAGAAAGCTGTGAACCCTCAGTTCATAGCCCACCAACCAAATAGTAAATCCTTCCCTGGATAACATAGCAGCCACTTACTGCACCCCTGCCCCAGTTCTTCAGTCCTTTTGTTTCCTTAGGTAGGAATTCAGTTCCACATGTTGCACTTGACAGCTCAGAAGCAGCCCTAAAGATTCAGGATGACCACTCTGATTATGCAGCGGTGAGAAGTGAGCCGGAGAGGACACGGTCCCTCTCTGGGATTGTCAGTTCCATCCCTGGTGGCATTTCCCACACAGTTACCACACCCAGAACGGGGTGAGCAGCCAAGATCTCCCCATGGAGAGCAGCTACCCTGTGCCCACAGGAATCTGAATCACACTGCCCACAGCTTTCTCCTGAACTACCGACCCTCCCTCCTCATCCCAGGTCCCTGCCCCCTCCTCTTAAAGGGGCCTCTTCCCGTGGAACAAATTGTCCTGTGATTTCAGGACAGGGAGGAGCAGGCACCCTCACCCACTCCCAGCTCCACACACCCCGCCCCCTGGAGTTCCTGCCTGCCTCTCTGTGTGTCCCAGGGACACTCAGCTGTCACTCCCACTGACATGCTGATGGCCAGGGCCAGAGGATGTCCTCAGGCCCAGCACAATGTTGAAGAGCCATGTCATGTCCACAGATTCTGCAGGAGCTACATGAGGGTCCCGCAGCCACATATCAGAAGCGGCTCTGCTCGCCTGGAGAATTCTCTGCTCAGCAGGTGGCTCCTCCAGCTCTTCCTTCCTGAGGTGGTTGGCACAGGCTGCCCCGCTATGTACTGATATCTCAGGAAGGAAGCTCCCTGCGGGGCTCCCTTGGTAGTGTAGCCCTCCTGCCTTGACCCAGAGAAAGAACAAGGCTGAGTGAGTTGCTGCTTCAGTAACTATGGTCCGGGTCAAGTCACCCAGCTTCTCAGAGCTTGAGGCATTTCATCTGTAAAGAAGGGATGTGGTCACGGGCAGCTTTGAGAAAATAAAGGATGTGCCTGGCTCCTTTTCCAGTAGCTGCTGTTGGTACCTCTCAGTGGCCTTTATCTGCTCAGAGGAGGAAAAAGTTAGCAAGGGAAAAATGATCAAACTCAACTTCCCCCCAAAAGGTAATTTAAAGTGAAGTCAAACAGCATTTCAGCCTGGAGATGTTTCCTTTGATATTGAAATGCTGGAAATGGGAGAAAAAATTATACCTGCTCCAATTTTAATGAAAACAGATCCTCTTATCTTTTTATTGTGGAAAATGTCAAACATAGCCAAAGGTAGAAAGAAAAGTATAATGAAACTACCTACAGCTTCAAAACTTATCAACTTGTGGTTGATCTGGTTTCTTCTCTACCCTACCATCCCCCTCCGAAACCAGATTGTTTAGAAGCAAACCCCAGACATCCATAATTATCATGAGGTGGCACCTGATTAAGTTTCCCGTGACACAGACCCCTGACACGGGTGGACTGCCTTGATCCTGGTCCTGACACAGTGCCTCGTTCTAGGAGGCGCCTTGGCAGCCCAAGATGAAAACGCAGACAAACCTTTCTCTTTGCTGGGGTTCTGGGGAGGGTGGTCTAAGTTACTGAGAAGTGTAGCTCTTTCTCCCTCAGAGTCTAGAGTCAGCTCCCTTTATTAACTGAGATGCCTGGAGGTAATTTCCAAAACTAGATTGAGTATTCGTAGCTTCTGATCTTGAAACATTTGTCCCTGCTATCAAAAGGCTTATTCTAGGCAGTTTCAGTTCGATGGCTGGCCTTTATCTTTTTCAGACTGTTGAGCCAAAAGTGAAAGTTTTCATCTTCAGTCTGAAACTCCAGGACTGCCCTTCCACCAGGAGTAACCCAGATGAGCTGCTCTTCAGCCTTTTTGAAGGTGAGTGGGCCATCACTGGACAGGTTTTGAGTGACATTTGGCACACAGACTGGGAGGGTAGTGGTCTTGAAAGTCTGGGGTTCCGGTAGGAGGAGGGACCCAAGAAGAGTTGGTCTGAGAGCCCATCCCAGATGGGTTTAGTGTCCCTTGCCTTCCCATTGTCCGTCCCTCAACGCCCATTGACCCAAGAAAGATGACAGGTTCTGTTCAAGGATGCCAAGGATACCTTGGCCTTATGGAAATAAGATGTCAGGTGTAAGCATGGCAACTGCTCTGTGCCTCTCTGTTCCCTTCCATTAACCTCCCTCTAGGGTTTCTCACCTCTGCAGCCCTTAGCAGGGCTGCCTCTCTCCCAGCCAGCCCACTCTCCTTATCCTTGTTCATTTCCCCATTACCTCCAGCTTGCACTTGGCCCTGGTAGGTACCTGACCAATGGAGCACCTCCTGAATATCCAAAAATTTTTAGAGTGAATCTGATTGGTTGGTGTGGTTCAGGAGATTGCTCCTGGTCCAGTTAGGTCCGATTAGGTGGGGTCTATTAAGGCATCAGGGGCTGAGGGCCACTAGACACTGCAGGAAGGGGCCAGGGGGCACATTTCTGGTGCTGTGATATTCAGTCCAGTCACCCTGAAAGGTCAGAGTATGGGACAGGTCACTTGTAACCAGTGCTGAGCCGGTTTCCCAGAAGTCATGAAACTTGTCCATAGATGCCACTTAACCTCTACCCTGACTCGTCTTTCATGGCGTAACAACCTCTGTTCTTAAATTCCATCCCTTTCTAAATGGTTAAAGTGGTTGATTTTATGTTTAATGTATAGTTTACTACAATTTTTTAAAAAACCCACCCTTCTGATATTTGACTTCTTCTAAATGAATTGTTCTCTGTGTGTGGCCCCCAGACGAGCAGCAGCGGCACCACCCAGGCATTCCCTTTCTTGAGCCCCCCTCGGATCAGAAACTGATCCGAACCCCTGGAGTGGGCCCAGCCGTCTGTGCTTAATAAGCTCTGCAGCTGGCGCTGGTGCACACAGTTTGAGAACCACTGTTCTAAGTCATAAGAAGGTAGAAACTGCTTCTGACTTCCTTAAATGCTCAGCCCATGGAATTTTCCAGAGGGACTTAGAGCCATTGCTTGGAAGTTAGGAGTGTTGTATAAGGTGAGGAAAATTATTGATTGCAATCATGTACATTGTTTGTTTGGCTTCAGGTAGAGTTCATTAAATGTCTTCTCTTACAGCCATCAATAAAGAGCAAGCGTCCACCATTGGGTTTGATGTTAATATATTCTTGAACTGTTCATCAAATTCCAAGAAAAGGTAAAATTAGATTCCTTGTCTTACTAAGAACTGATATTTGCAGAATACTCTGCTGTTCTTTCACGTGTGTAATCTCAGGAGACTGCTGTCCTCTGCCTCTCTGCCTCTCAGAGAGAGACGAAGGCTCAGAGGGAAAAGCAGGGAGAACCCATCTCTCCTGAGTCTTACTGTGGGTGCAACCTGGTTCTGGCATTCTCACCTGTCATTCAGCCACCTTGCAGTTCTCATACCTGCAGAGCTGGGATTTGAACCCCCTGCCTTCTAGTTTAAGATCCTGTGAGTTTGTGGCAGAGCAGGCTGGGGTAAAGGCAGATCTGACCATCCCACTGTGGCTGCATGATCTGAGTAAGGAGGGTGAGTCCTCTGCACGTTTCCTCCTGCGCAGCATGAAGCATCTTCCTCTGAGGAGGTGGTGTAGATAGGAAAGCTGGCAGGTGCAGTGGAGCAGAAGCCTAACTCGATGGTGTTCTCAGGACAGAGAATTTTATTTATGGCGGGGTTGCAGATAACTTCTTAGCAAATGACTAAAGCATCAACATTTGTAAATGACATACTTAAAAAAATAGAGCAGATTTGAGGTTACCCCCATAAATATAGGACTCTTGCATGTTCATATCCCAATGTGCTTCTTGAGTGAGCAAGAAAAAGGCCAGTGGAGACAGCAGTTGGCTGCCCAGACCTTCAGCTACACCTCGCCTTGTTCGCCTCAGCAAAGCTCTGTCCGAGGTCATCGACTTCAGTCGCCGCCACCTCTTCGTGCTTTTCCTCTCCCAGCTCTTGGCTGTCCTGCATTGTAGCTGCTTCTGTTATTTAATCCTGTCAACTCAAATCCTGTCGCTCCAAATCAGCATTCGGAACCACAGGCCCTGAGCAGCTGCTGCGTGTCAGGCTTTGTGCTGGGAGTGTGAACAGTGTGATGAGCAAATAGGTCAGATCTGCTCCCTGGCCACGCTTGGAGTCAGCTGAGGCGTGCTGGGCTACGTCTTTTCAGAAAGTAAAACTCAAGTGGTCATAATAAATAACCTTGAGAGCTTAGTGATTATAAAACCACAGGATGATACATGACACCAGTTTCAAGTTTCTCTAACCCCTTGATCTTCTGGTAATTTGCCTGAAGGGAAGGTACCATTGGCTAATGTTCAACTGACCACAGGGGGTGGAGTGGGGGCGCTCCTCACCCGGGTCAGTGTTGATGGAGAGCCTCCAGGTGCAGGGGCAGGTGGAGAGGGCTTCCAGGAGGCCAATTTTCTTTTCTCACTTGAGAATTTTAGACCTCAGAGGTGAGACAGAGAGCCCTGAAGTGACTCTAACGTAAGAGTGTGGCCTGAAACTCAGTGCTGCTCCCAGAGGAGGGAGAAGAGTCTTATCTGAGATGTTCTAAGGCGGCTTGCAGTGGGGCCGGGTAGGCTGAAGGAGGGACCATGGAGGGGCTGGGCAGAGACTGAGGCTTTGTGTGCTAAATCTCTTCCCAAGCTAGGCACACCCAGGACTCCCAGCTCCAAGGTTTACAGGGCAGGTTCTGTTTTATCCAGGGGCGGTTTATTTATTTCTTCAAGATCCCTCTTCATCCAGGCTAGGACAGTCAGGGTCAGGCTGTGCACGGAGTGGGTGTCACCTGTGTCCCTGTGGTGTTCTCGTGGGTATGTCTTGGATAACTGACGACTACAGGTCATTATTTTCCCTCACCACTTTCCTAGCAAATGTGGATGATCCTTCATAAAACAGAAGGTGCTTAGGTTGGGGAGGCCCAGGCTTCCTTTCATGGGGGGGAGGTCCCTCCGCGGCGCCCCTGTCACTTCTACCAGTTCTTCACTCTGGGCCAACCTGGTATAAGGGTCATCCCCTCCCCCGCCCACTTCCCCCAGGTGCCTCCTCCTCTCCCGACCAGACAGCCGCGGGGAGCCACCCTCCCTCAAAGCTGCCCTCTGCCGGCGCAACTGCTGCAGGACAGGACTCATAGGTTGGGAAATCAGTTCATAAGTTTGATTTGAAACATTAAAAAACATCTTTAACTGGCGCACATCAGCAGAGCTGTACCAGTCGTTCAGTTACGGAAACATTTCTGCGCCAGCTGGCAAAGAGCTGCAGGTCCCTGATGCTGAGTCACTCACTTCTGTAAGTCTCAGTTTCCTCTGTGGGATGAAGATAAATAATTACAGTACTCATCTCATAAATTTACTGTGAACATTAAATGAGATAATATACATACATTTTTATCACAGTAGGCAGTACAGAATCAAGGCTCAATAAATCGAAGTCAACATTATTCTTAGCTATGTTTTATAAGCAATCAATTATAAGAAGAAAAGAGTACGGCATCGAAGCGGCCAGTGGGACTCAGGGAGGGCTGCCACGGAGAACAGCCGCGTGGGCACAGCGCTCGCGCTCCTGCCGGGGCGATGGTAACTCCGCTGGGAAGGGCTGATGGGAACAATTTCCCATCTCCCAGTCACTTCCTGCCCGTGACTCTGTAGATGTGGCTTTCCACTCAGTGTTTCTGGAATCTTACTGATTAAACATGTCACTGTTCATCAGCCTGGGGGCATTTGTAACTCAGAGTCATTATTTATTATGTCCTTTTATGTCACTTCAATCCCACAGCAGGTCTTGTTCTCTGACTGACAGCCTGACCCTTCAGGCTGCCCAGCAGCGGGACTTCAAGACCGCAGCGGGCCCCTCGCCGCCCAGCGCCGCCTACCAGAGAGTCTGGGAAACATTTGCTAACCAGTCCAAGGCAGAACGGGATGCTTTCCTGTGGGATGTTTTTCCCGAAGGCTTCCTCTGGGGCGTCTCCACGGGAGCCTTTAATGTGGAAGGAGGCTGGGCTGAGGACGGAAGAGGGCCAAGTGTCTGGGACCGACCTGGACTCCAGAAGGCCGCCAAGGGCGAAGCGACACCGGGCGTGGCCAGTGACAGTTACCACAAGGTGGACTCTGACGTCTCCCTGCTTCGGGGCCTCCGGGCTCAGGTCTATAAGTTCTCCATCTCCTGGTCGCGCATCTTCCCGAATGGGCATGGACGCAGCCCCAACCTCCGGGGTGTTGCCTACTACAACAAGTTGATCAATAGTCTGCTGGACTCGCACATCGAGCCCATGGCCACGCTGTTCCACTGGGACCTGCCCCAGGCCCTGCAGGATCGAGGAGGGTGGCAGAATGAGAGTGTGGTGGAAGCCTTCCTGGACTATGCTGCTTTCTGCTTCTCCACATTTGGGGACCGTGTGAAGCTGTGGGTGACCTTCCATGAGCCGTGGGTGATGAGCTACGCAGGCTACGGCACTGGCCAACATGCGCCGGGCATCTCCGACCCAGGGGTGGCCTCCTTTAAGGTATTTCTCATCTTTGCAGCTCCTTCTCATTGAAAGAGATAGGACATTTAGCTGGAGAAAGTCATTTTATCTTTTCATCAGCAAGTGTGTACTTTTTGTTTTTTAAAGGAAATCAGAGGGAAGGGAGGAACCAGAAATTGTCCATCACTTAATTTTGTCCAAATATTGTGCTGGCCCTTTAAAAATAGTCATCACACCCTCAGAACAGCACTGGTGGACAAGGAACTTGGGCCCAGGAGGAGAAACAGCCTGGTTATGATGCCAGTGGGTTAGTGCGAAGCCAGAATTTGAGCCCAAGTCTACTTGACTCTGGAGCAAGTTTTCTGTGTCATCCAGGACTCTTAGCTGCAAGTGACAGAAACCCAATCCAAATTTAATTAAGCAGATAGGGAATTTTTTAGTTCAGGAAACAAAAGTCTTGGTTTTACATGATCAAAGTGGAGCTTGATCAGACCCCAGGCTATGTTGCTAGGACCCAGTTTTTCTTCTCCTGCTCCTCTTGTTGGCTTTGTTCAGGGCTCCCTGGTGGCCAGATGGCGGCAGCCCTGCTCGCGTATGTTCAGACCAGTGGAGAGAAAGCCGGCCTCTGTCTGATCCCCCAAGCAAACTCTCCCTGTGTCTCCTGGTCTCAGTGTGGGTCACATGTGCCCCCTGGCCAATCGCTGGTCCAGGCTAGGGGACTGTGGGGCACTGACCGGTGCGGGTCCCAGCTCCATCCCTCAGCACACTGGCTGAGAGGCAGGGAAGTGGGGGTGAGGGGAACCGGTGGGCTTTCCAGAGAGCTGTCAGGGTATCATTTCAACAAGAAGGAGATGTGTATAATGAAGATAAAATTAACATGGATTCTTATGGCTTCCTTCCATCATTTTCCTTTTTCTTCAAAATCTCCCACAAAACCCACCAGCTTTCCCTGGCAACATTCTTCAGGATGGACATGTTAGTCTGGCTTTCTCCTGCCACACTTCAAGTTTTGTTCTGAAATGAGGATTTACTGTGCCCCGTGCTGGATGTTAAGGAGAGCACATGGCCCATGCCCCTGAGATGTTAAAACGTTTTGGGGAAGATGATACTAACACATGTAAGGAACCTGGAAAATCAAAACACCCAATTAGAGTGAGCTGGAATACTATGAAATAAAGGACTCCATAAAATGCCAGAAACTGCAGCACTCAAGTCAAGATTTCCTTTCTGCTCATGTTCAGCAAGTGAGCACACAAGGAAGAGAGCACACTTCAGAAAAAGGGAGGTTTGAACCTTTCTGTTTATCTCCCTGTTGAGAAACTCATAAAAGCCTTTTCTCCTTAGACTTCTTTTTTTAATTAAAATTTGTTTCAGTTACAATTGGTATTCAGTATTATATTAGTTTCAGTTATATAGCATAGTGGTTGGACATTTATATAACTTACAAGTGATCTCCCAATGTCTACTACCCCTTGACACCATGCATAGTTATTACAATATTATTCACTATATTCCCTATGCTGTATTTTGCATCCCCATGACTATTTGTAACTGCCAATTTGTAGATTTTTTTAATGTTTTTTAAAATTTTTGTTTATTGATATTTAGAGAGAGAGAGAGAGGAAGGGAGAGAGAGACCAGGGATTGAATCCAAAACCTTGGCATATTGGGATGACATTCTGCCCAACCAAGTTACCTGGCCAGGGCCAATTTGTACTTTTTTTATGAAGTAATATAACTTTTTAAAAAATATATGTTATTGATCATGCTATTACAGCTGTCCTAATTTTTCTCCCTTCACCCCCCTTCCACCCCATACCCCCATTACCTCTAGCAATCCCCCCCTTAGTTCCTGTCCATGAGTCATGCATATAAGTTCCTTGGCTTCTCCATTTCCTATACTGTGTTTAACAACCCTCTGTCTATTCTGTACCTACCAATTCGCACTTTTTTTTAAGATTTTATTTATTTATTTAGAGAGAGGGGAAGGGAGAGAAACATCAATGTGTGGTTGCCTCTCTTGTGGACCCCACTGGGGACCTGGCCCACAACCCGGGCATGTGCCCTGACTGGGAATTGAACCGGCGACGCTTTGGTTTGCAGCCCACGCTCAATCCACTGAGCTACGCCAGCCAGGTCCCAATTTGCACTTCTTAATCCCTGCACCTTTCCCTCCATCCTCCCCCTTCCCCCTCTCAACCAATAGCCCTTCAAATGATCTCCATGTCTGTGATTCTGTTCCTGTTCTGCTTGTTTGCTTAGTTTGTTTTTTAGATTCAATTGTTGTTGGTTGTGAATTTATTGCCATTTTAATGTTCATAGTTTTGATCTTCTTTTTCTTATATAACTCCCTTTAGCATTTCATATAATAATGGCTTGGTGATGATGAACTCCTTTAGCTTTATCTTGTCTGGGAAGCACTTTATCTGCCCTTCAATTCTAAATGATAGCTTTGCTGAATAGAGTAATCTAGGTTGTAGGTCCTTGATTTTCATTACTTTGAATACTTCTTGCCAGTCCGTTCTAGCCTGCAAATCAGCTAGACAGTCTTATGGGAACTCCTTTCCAGGTAACTATCTGCTTTTCTCTTGCTGCTTTAAAGATTCTCTCTGTATTTTTAACCTTTGGCATTTTAATTATGATGTGTCTTGATGTGGTACTCTTTCAGTTCAGCTTGTTTGGGACTCTCTGTGCTTCCTAGAATTGTATGTCTATTTCCTTCAGCAAATTAAGGAAGTTTTCTTTCATTATTTTTTCAAACAAGTTTTCAATTTCTTGTTCTTCCTCTCCTCCTTCTGGCACCCCAATAATTCAGATGCTGGTATGTTTAAAGATGTCCCAGAGGCTCCTTAGCCTATCCTTGTTTTTTTTTAATTCTTTTTTCTTCTTGCTATTCTGATTGAATACTTTTTTCCTCCTTATGTTCAAATCATTCATTTGAGTCTTGGCTTTATCCCCTCCATTGTTGATTCCCTGTAGATTTTTCTTCATTTTACTTAATGCAACCTTCATTTCTACCTGGATCCTTTTTATGCTGTTGAAGTATCCATTGAGTTCCTTGAGCATCCTGATAAACAGTGTTTTGAACTCTGCTTCTGATAGGTTGCTTATCTCCATTTCATTTAGTTCTTTTTCTAGAATTTTGTTTTTTCTTTCATTTGGGCCATATTTCTTTGTCTCCTCAGTTTGGCAGCCTCCCTGTGTTTGTTTCTGTGTATTGGGTAGAGCTGTCTTGACTCCGTCTTAGTAGTGTGGCCTATTGTTGAAAAGTGCACTTGTAAGCTCTATGTGGCGGAGACTCACGTAATTACCAGGGCAGGGCAACATGTGTCACAGCTCTCTGACTCTGTGGTGGTGGAGGGGGCGTCTCAGAGAGAGGACAATGCCGCTGCCTGGCCTCCGAAGTTCTACTGAGGAGGAAGCTGTCTCCTGGTACTCGTCCGGTTGTCAGTCACTTCAGTTTTTCCCCATATGCCACAGGTGCCCTGTCAGCTGTTGCCCTGGTGCTGAAGCCCAGAGATCACTGGTCTGTATAAGTCCTAAGTCATTGTGGGTCCTTTAATAGCAGTCTCCTGAGAATCCCTCTGTTTCTTGTGCCATCCTAATCCCCACTGGTTTTTACAGCCCAAAGTTATGGGGACTTATTTTCCTGGCACTGGAATCCTGGGCTGGGTGGTTCGGTCTGGGGATGGTATCCCTCACTCCTGAGGTATCCCTCCTGATTTTTATCCACTACATGTGGATGTGGGACCACCTGTTCCACATCTCCATGTCTCTGCCCCTCCTACCTGTCTGGATGAATAGCTTCTTTAAATCCTTAGTTGTTGGACTTCCATATAGCTAGATTTTCTGACGATTCTGGGTGATATATGTTTTATAGTCTAGTTATAATTTTTGTTGTAGTTGTGTGAGGAGGTAAGACATGTTTACCTATGCCTCCATCTTGACCAGAAGCCTGAAGTCAATCTGTACTTCTTAATCTCTTCACCTTTTCCACTCAGACCCCCAACATCCCTCCCACCTGGCAACCATCCATTTCTTCTCTGTATCTATGAGTTTGTTTCTGTTTTGTTGTTTTTAGATTCCACATATAAGTGAAATCATATGGTATTTGCCTTTGTCTGACAAATCATTCAGCATAATACCCTCTAGGTCCATCTATGTTATTGCAAATGGTAGGACTTCATTCTTTTTTTAGGCCGAGTAATATTTTATTGTGTGTATGTGCCACATCTTGTTATCCAGTTATCTATTGATGGACACTTGGGTCTTGTTTTCTTATCCATTCAGCCACCCTATGTCTTTTGATGGGACCATTTAATTCACTTATAATTCACATATATTTGAGGTAATTATTGATAGGTATGTAGTTATTGCCATTTTATTATTCACATATTTTATCTTTTTTTCTTCTTCTTAAAGGTAACCTTTTTTTGTAATACTGGTTTGGTGGTGATGAACTCCATTAGCCTTTTCTTTGTGAAGCTATTTATCTGTCCTTTGATTCTAAATGATAACTTTGCTGGGTTCTCCTTAGGCTCCTTATCCCTACAACATGTTCCTGAGATTTTTCTACAGAGACTTCAATGAGAAAACCCACTTCACTTTTCTACTTCAATCATTCTCTAACTCATTAGTTAAAACATTATAACACCATTAAAGACAAATTTCAAAGAAAAGTTTTCTCTCATGTGTCTTCCAGCCTTGGCTTCCATGCTTTCATAGTGTAATCACAGTGTACACTTAATTTAATACCAGTTTCTAAAAATAGACTTTTTTTTTTGCCCTGGCCAGGTAGCTCAGTTGGTTAGAACATTGCCCCAATATGCCAAGGTTGCGGGTTCAATCCCCAGTCAGGGCATAGAAGCATCAACCAATTAATGCATAAGTAAGTGGGAGAACAAGTTGATGTTTCCTTCTCTATTTCTCTCTATCTCCCCCTCTCTCTCTTCCTTCCTCTCTCTCTCTCTAAAATTAATAAATAAAAAATATACAAAAATAAAAATAGACTTTATTTTTTATTTTTTTAAGATTTAGTTAATTTATTTTTTAGAGAACTAGGAAGGGAGGGAGAAAGAGAAAGAGAGAAACATCAATGTGTGGTTGCCACTCATGGACCCTCCCACTGGGGACCTGGCCTGCAACCCAGGCATGTGCCCTGACTGGGATTTGAACCTGTGACCCTTTGGTTCGCAGGCCCATGCTCAATCCACTGAGCCACATCAGCCAGGGCATAGACTTTATTTTTTAGACTATTTTCAGGTTCATAGCAAAATTGAATGGAAAGTACAAAGATTCCTCACATACCTGTTACTCCTGTACACGCATAACCTCTTCCATAATCAACATGGCACATTTGTTACAATCAATGAACCTACGTTGACAAATCATAATCACCCTAGTGACCATTTTTTACTTGACATGTTGTTATTAATTTTCCCTGTTATAACACTCACAATGACCGTTTCTGATAGCTGTCTAATATTCCCTAAGCACCTTGCCTGTCATTGACTAGTTTAGAAGAGAAGCATTCCTACCTTTTAGAAAGAACCACAGTTTACTCTTGGAGTTTAGGACACAGTGAAGCACTAACATTTGGGACATGAGAAGCACTCTGGAGTTTCACTTCCTAGGCAATTTTTGATATGAAATTCTTCAAAAGTGTCATCATCTTGAGATGATAAAAAAAGGAAAGGGAGCTGAGCAGTAGCGAGTTCTCTTCTGCACTCCCAAGCTTCTGCTTGGCGCTTTATGTGTACTATCTCACTTAATCCTCCTCTGCGGATCCATAATTACCTGCTTCTTGCAGACTAGGAAACTGAAGTTGAAACACAAGACAGTTTGAGTTTAATGAGCAAGTTAGTGAGAGTCGAGATTTAAATCTAGGCTTGTTATACTCCAGACACCCTGCTTTTGCTTGTTTTCTCAGGGTGCTCCACCAAGGAAAGCTGTTGATTCTTATAAGACTATCAGTTAAGTCTACATAGAGATTCCTGGTCATGGTGTTTCTTCTTAGGTTTTATTAATAGAAAGGAGAGCAGGTAATCTAGAAGAATTGTGCCCTTCCTTGTGTACTAACTAAAATGATATCCATTCCCCATTAGTTGTGGACTAATTAGTCAAATACTTACTGGGAACGGAGGCAGAATAACATTGTGGGTGACGATGCAGGCCTGGAATCAGACTGCTTGCATTTTTCCCTCTCTGGGTCTTGCTTCCCACGTCTGTACAGCAGTAATAATACATGTACTTGTCACATAGGTTGTTGTGAGGGTTACATGAGAGAATTCATTAACAATTGTTATTGTTAATACGGTTGTTGAAGCTGTTGCTATTAACCTCTTGGTGGTGGTGTAGACTTGTTGACGTTGTTGTCCACATTGGGGGCACTGGTGCTGGTGGTGTTGGTGTCAGCACTGTGTATGTTGTTGGCTTGCTGACACTGTTGAACTCGTCGAATTTGTTGGTCATTTATGACAGTGTTGGTATTAGTGTTGATGTTGACATTTTCAGTGTTGCTGTTTTTATTAACTTGCTGATATTGTTGGCACTGGTGTTAATTTGTTGACGTTGTTGTTGACTTGCTATTGGCTTCTTCTTCCCAAGGTGGCTCACTTGGTCCTCAAGGCTCATGCCAGAGCTTGGCACCTCTACAACAGCCGCCATCGGCCACAGCAGCAGGGGCGTGTGGGCATTGTGCTGAACTCAGACTGGGCAGAACCCCTGTCCCCAGGGAGGCCCGAGGACCTCAGTGCCACTGAACGCTTCCTGCACTTCATGCTGGGCTGGTTTGCACACCCTATCTTTGTGGATGGAGACTACCCAGCTGCGCTGAGAGCCCAGATTCAGCAGATAAACAAACAGTGCCTCAGTCCTGTGGCCCACCTCCCCGAATTCACCGAAGCAGAGAAGCAGCTCCTGAAAGGCTCTGCTGATTTTCTGGGTCTGTCCCATTATACTTCCCGCCTGATCAGCAAGGCCCGGCAAGACACCTGCATTCCCAGCTATGATACCATTGGAGGCTTCTCACAACACGTGGACCCTGCTTGGCCCCGGACTTCATCCCCTTGGATTCGCGTGGTACCCTGGGGTATAAGGAGGCTGTTGTGGTTTGTATCCTTGGAATACACAAGAGGAAATGTTCCAATCTACCTGGCTGGAAATGGCATGCCCATAGGGGAAAGTGAAAATCTCCTTGATGATTCCTTGAGAGTAGACTACTTCAATCAATATATCAATGAAGTACTCAAGGGTAAGAACAGTGGATATGCTGGTGACCGAAGGGTGGGCGGTACTTTTTAAAGTCTTCACAGTTTTGTTTTAGGGACAAAGACAGTCTCCCAAGTAAATGAAGCTAAAAAGTAATATTGATAGTAACAGCACAAGTTCTTCACATCAGCCTCCTAACTCTCCCTCAAAGGTCTCAAGTGTTTCTTGGTCCCTAGAATGCCTGCCTTCTCAATTCTGTCTTTCTGAGTCCTATTCACTCATCAAGCCTCATCAGCTTTTAATGCACTTATTTAACAAATATTTATTAGCTGCCTATTATGTGCTAGAGATTGTGTAAGGCAGTAGGGGTACAATTGTGAATAAAAAATGTCTTTTCCATCGGGCACTCTCAGCCTACAGAGGGACAAGGACAGAAACTGCAGCACAGCGTGATGATGGCATCACAGGAAGGTGCGAGAAGACTGAGGGTGGAACTCCAACCCACTGAGTCTCCCTCCATTGCCTCAGCCACACTGATCTTCATCTTCTTTGGCTGGCTATGATGGATCTACAGTCTCATTCTTACATGACATACTGTTTCCTATGTCTTTTTATTCCAAGTAAAAAAGAATAGCAAGTAGGTTTCATCTCATACGTCCGTCCTAATCTGTTGAGAGTGGCTAGCTTTCTGCCTAGAGGCCTACGAAGAGAAGAGGTCTATTTCAAGGTCTTGTCTAGACTCAGAGAGAGTGAGTTGGCAAGTGCTCCTTGCCCTGGGCACTGCAGTGAGGCATGAGACACAACCCACTGCGGGGAGATCAGACACCTTCTCTATTCTTCGCTTGTACTCTTCTCAGCATCAAGCTTGCGATTCTATAATCTTAATGATCTTGGAGTCCATTTAAGACATAACCTCAGGTGATCCTGGGCACAGCTGTAGGCAATCAACGGGGACAGCTACTTTCCTGCTGCCCTGAGATGTTAAATGATGTGCCCGAACACCCTGTGAGTGGAACCACAGGCCTTTCTAGTTCTGGCTCAGCTCCTCACCCCGCCCTCTAACCTACGAGGCTTTTACTTGTCTTTATGTTCCCAGAGCCTGGCACAGCCTGGCACTGCCTGGAGACAAAGGAGGTGCTTACTGAATTACTTACCGAATGAATGAGGAGGAACTTTTCCTACCTTTTATACAACTAATGTTTGCTGAGAGGCTGTGTGATCTGATAAAAACAAAGCTTAATACTCCGTGGGCTCCCAATGGGAGCCCACAGCCATTGCCTTATTTTGCCTCTGGTTCTTGGTTGACTTGCTAGACTGTCTTTACTTCCTCACAATTCTGGGGTCCAGAAGTCTGAAATCAAGATGTCAGTAAAAGCGCTCTTCCTCCAGAGGCTCCAGGCGAGAACCCTTCCCTGCTTCTTTCAGCCTCTGTTGACGTCCGGGCGTTCTGTGGCTTGTGGCTGCATCACTCCGATCGCCTCTACGTCCCTATAAGGATGCCAGTCACTGGATCTAGGGCCTGCCTGGTTAATCCAGGATGATCTCGTTTTGAGATCCTTAGCTTAATTACATCTACAAAGATGCCTTTTCCAAATAAGGTTATAGTCACTGATACCAACTTAGCTTAGACATTTCTGGCAGTCACTGGTTAGCTTAGACGTATCTTTTCGGGGACTACCGTTCAACCCACTGAACCAGGGAATATATTTCTTTAGGCTTTATTTCTCTCTCTTTCTTTTTATCATGGAGTGTGTGATCAATTTTTTTTTTTGTCAATATTGCTAGACATAAACCAGGAAAAACAAAAGCACATTTTTAAAGATTAAATGATTTATGTATTATATATAAAACCAAGGAGTCCTGATATTAGCAGATGGGGCACATTCTCTCCATTATTCATTTTAGGACAAGGATGCTCCTTTGGATTGAGAGCTATGGCCATAGGTATGGGCCGATGTTTTGTGGGAGTCTTGTGGATTTTCCTTATTCTTTCTGAGGAAGAAAAAGGGTTAATGTTTTTGGAGTAACCCAAGTCACCTCCAAAACTTTCGTGTTCAAAGGAAGACCTTTCAAAAGCAAGCAGAGTCTTTAAAACAATACTATTTTGTTTCCCCCCAGCTGTCAAGGAGGACTCCGTGGAGGTGAGGTCTTACATCGCTCGTTCCTTCATTGATGGCTTCGAGGGGCCCTCTGGTCACCGCCAGAGGTTTGGGCTGCACCACGTCAACTTCAACGACAGCAGCAAGCCAAGGACTCCCAGGAAATCTGCCTATTTTCTCACCGGCATCATTGAAAAGAATGGTTTTCTCACCAAAAGTGTAAAAAGACTTCCACCACCCAATACAGCAAACTTCCCCCCTAAAATCAGAGCCTTCACTTTTCCATCTGAGGTGCCCTCCAAGGCTAAAGTCGTTTGGGAGAAGTTCTCCAACCAACCCAAGTTTGAAAGAGATTTGTTCTACCATGGCACGTTTCGGGACGACTTTCTCTGGGGTGTGTCCTCATCGGCCTATCAGATTGAAGGCGCTTGGGATGCTGACGGCAAAGGCCCTAGCATCTGGGATAACTTTACCCACACACCGGGTAGCAATGTGAAAGGCAATGCCACTGGAGACATAGCCTGTGACAGCTATAACCAATTGGATGCTGATCTGAATACGCTTCGAGCTTTGAAGGTGAAGGCCTATCACTTCTCTATCTCCTGGTCTCGGATTTTCCCAGCTGGGAGAAACACTTCCATCAACAGTCACGGTGTGGATTATTACAACAGGCTGATCGATGGCTTGGTGAAAAGCAACATCTCTCCCATGGTGACGCTGTTCCACTGGGACCTGCCCCAGGCCCTGCAGGATACTGGCGGCTGGGAGAACCCTTCCTTGATTGAGTTATTTAACAGCTATGCAGACTTTTGTTTCCAGACCTTTGGTGACAGAGTCAAGTTCTGGATGACCTTTAATGAGCCCACACACCAGGCGTGGCTGGGTTATGGCTCAGGGGATTTTCCACCCAGTGTGAAGGACCCAGGCTGGGCGCCGTACAAGATTGGCCACGCAGTCCTCAAAGCTCATGCCAGAGTCTATCACACTTACGATGAGAAATACAGACAAGCACAGAAGGGGGTCATCTCTTTGAGTCTCAGTGCGCAATGGGCAGAGCCCAAGTCACCGCAGGTACCAAGGGATGTGGAGGCAGCTGACCGAATGCTGCAGTTCTCACTGGGCTGGTTCGCCCACCCCATTTTCCGAAACGGAGACTATCCCGACGCCATGAAGTGGAAAGTGGGGAACAGGAGTGAACTCCAACACTTGGCCACGTCCCGCCTGCCAAGTTTCACTGAGGAAGAGAAGAGGTACATCCAGGGCACGGCCGATGTGTTCTGCCTCAGCACCTTCTCCTCCAGAATCGTGCAGCATACAACACCCAGTTTAAACCCACCCTCCTACAAAGATGACCAGGAGATGATTGAGGAGGAGGACCCTTCGTGGCCTGCCACGGCCGTGGACAGAGCTGCTCCCTGGGGGTTGCGAAGGCTGCTCAGCTGGATCAAAGAAGAGTACGGTGACATCCCCATTTACATCACCAAAAATGGGGTAGGACTGACAAATCCAGAGGTGGAAGATACCAGTAGGATATTTTACCACAAAACCTACATCAATGAAGCTTTGAAAGGTATGTGAGAGTTTATGACCCCCTTACAAAATCTTCCAATATCCATATGTCATGTGCCTGAAATAATTTGATAGAGTGGATTAAAAGCCATCAACAAGTCTCTCTCTTAATGAGCTACCTCCATAATGCTTCCCCTCTCTGGAGTTACAGAGCCCTTTGGGAATCCGAGAAAAGCTGTGATCATCTCCCCAGATGGACACAGACACAGTCCCCATAAGAATGTTTTCATGGGCCCATTCACATATCATTGAGCAACTACTGTGTGACAGGTTCCATCTCAGTGATGGGGAAGCAGCAGTGAACCAGATAACTTCCTGCTGATGGGCTCCGTGCAGCCCCAGAGCAAGGAACTGCTCTCTAACTCACATTTGTGTTTAACTTCCAAAGTGGGCTGAGGCACTTGAATTTGGAACACATCCGTTTACCCCAACAAAAGAGTTTGATTTTACAAAGATCACTCATCAATACTCATTTGGGGGCATGAGTACTGGCAAAAACAAAGACACAAGGTGCTCTTGTCTAACGGGGCTGCATTACCAGTGTGCGCAAGATGATTTAGGACGACTGTCTTGACTTAACGAGCCAGTACTTGCCTGGGCTTCTTGGGGTCCTTGCCATCCTGGGGTAAAGCTCTTCTCTTTCCCTTTGGAATGTTCCCAGCCTACAGGCTTGATGGTGTAGACCTTCGAGGGTATGCCGCATGGTCTCTGATGGACAACTTTGAGTGGCTGAATGGTTACACCGTCAAGTTCGGACTGTACCACGTTGATTTCAATCAGGCGAGCAGGCCCCGCACAGCCAGAGCCTCTGCTGGGTACTACACGGAGGTCATCACCAACAACGGCATGCCGCTGCCCCGGGAAGATGAGTTTCTCTATGGTCAGTTTCCCAAGGGCTTCATCTGGAGTGTGGCTTCTGCTGCATATCAGGTAAGGAGTTCAGGGCGCTTCAGCAACATCTGTTGCATACCTACTATCTGCCAGGCTCTGGGCTCCATGCTGGGCAGGGCGGGCGTGAGCAGAAGAATGTCATAGACTGTGGGAGGGAAGTGCGGGATGCCGTCTGGGGTATCTTGCAGGTCCTCTTCCTGGAGATGGGGTTTGCAGGCAAGGCGGGGCAGGGGCGGCCAGGGCAGAAACACTTGGCAAGGACAGGCAAGTATGAAGATTCTCTCCTTTACTGCTTACCCCGTCTCCTCCATGCCAGCGGTTTACTCAGCATGGCTATCACATGGGTTTCTCTGGCATCTTCACAACATCATACCATTGCCTTCCACGTGCCAAATGAAGCTTACTGATACAGAAAATTGGAAGGTTTTGGTTTTTTTCTCCCGAAAAAGAAAAGATAAAAAGCAAAGAGGGACTTGCTCAGGCACAGGAGGTGGGTCACTGCTTTACCTCTTCTGCCTCCGATCGTTTCCTCTGACACAGGTGCAGGGGCCGTGTGGGCTTGGTGTGGCACTTGGCAGGTCAGTGACAGGAGCTGACCCGACTCTGGGTGTGCTCTGCCCTTGGGTTTTTTCTAGATGACCGGAGTCGCTGAAAATGTTTTTGAGGTGGATGAATGTTAGCTCCCCAGATGACCATACTACCAGGTTATAACGAATTCTCAGCCCAAAGCCTGCCACAGCCAGACATTCGTTACCTAAATGAACAAAACTGTTCATGTAGCCGAGTGTGTGGACAGGAGGAAACCCGGTTCTGGGCCCTGTTGGGTGCCCTGGCCAACACTTCCCATGGAAGGTTCACTTGAGGAAATGCAAGATTTCAGAGACAGGGTTCCGTTACCCTTACTTCAGGCAAACAGCATTCTCCGTAGCAGGGTTTCTCCAGCGTGGCCTCACCTACATTTGGATGAATAGTTCTCTGTCCTGGGCATTGTGGGAGGTTCAGCAGCATCCCTGGCTTCACCCACTGGATCCCAGTCTGCTTTCCCCCCAGTTGTAACACGAGAAATGTCTCCAAACATTGATAAATTCTCCTTGGGGGCAGAATAGCCACTGAGTGAGAACCACGGCTCCACGGGGTTACCTCTGTTCACGGGCAGGGGTAGGGTTTTCTGGTTTAAGAATCCAGCAAGGCGCAGGCTGCAGGGTTTGCTGGATTCTTAATCCCTGTCCATGCAAGGGCGGGGAGGGTCCTGAAAACATTTTAGTCAACCCGCATCTTGAATGATCAAACTGGTGTTAGTGAGCACCCGTTTCTGTTCTGGCAGCAGTCGGCAGGCGCGACTCACACCGTTTGTGCTGCTGAGTATTCTGACTAGCTAAGTGTGGGGTATGAATCCAGGACGGATGAGAAGTGTCTACAGAGCAGGCTTTCTAAGTAGATGCCATCTGACTATTCTGTTTAAAACCTTTTATTTGGAAATCTTTTTAAACATAGAGAAAAGTTGCAAAACTAGTAAAGGACTCCCATATACCCTTCTCCCATATTCCTCAGCTATTAACATTTTACCATTTGCCTTGTTCTCTCTCTTTCTGTATGCATATAACCTGTATGTGTGTATATATATGTATATGTACACGTTACATATATGTATATGAAGCTGACTCTATCGCCTGAACAAGAAGGTGTCCAGCAGGTTTCTCTACCATAAAATTAATAAGTGTTTTGTAGTTGTAAGTAATTTATGGTGAGCAACTTGGGGACTATATAAATATCCTGTTCCTCATCAAATTTCACCCACTCGTTTTAGCAACTGTGGATAATTTTTGCCTGAGCCAGGTGATTTTCCAGTTTCATCACTCCTTTACATTTATGTGGCATTCAACAGAAAGGTCGAGCTTTGTCTTTTCTCCTCCTTATTTATATTTTATCTATATGCAAATATATATTGCTATATAGCATTGGTATGGCCTCACAAAGCCCTGTTTTATTTAATGGGCGATACTTTTGCCCTCATTATGTGTTGAGATGCTCAAATGGCCCCCCATCTTCCCAGGCAGAGTGCCTTTGGGCCTGGCCCTGTGTCCCCCTGACACGGCCCGTCATCCTCGCACTTGTCTGATTCCTCCCCACACAAGCTGTTCTGGCGCACCTTGTCCTCTTCTGCCCCGGCCCTGTAATCAGCCACTTCTCTAATGAGCCCTGGTTCCCTTTATTGGAAGGGGCGTCTAGACACCGTGATGCAGGTGCTGAGTGCTCGCTGCTGCTGGTGCCGTTACTTCTCAGCCCTCAGCGGACAGAGCTGGGAGGTACTTGTGTGTACACACACACACACATATACATACACTTGCATTTGCTTCTGCATCCACCTTCATCCCTGTCAGTTCACACTGATACCTCCAATTCCAGCCCAACCACACAGGGTTAAGGCTAGCTTTCCTATTTTCCATATTTGTAGTTCTTTCTCCTGTAGTGAGAAACCTAGCTCCTAACATCTTCCACATAGGCACTTACTTGCTTACCCCCTGCATTAACTAATCTCCCCAGCGCGGAGGCCCTCTCCCCTACCTGGACCGCCCCCCCAGGGTGCGTGGCTGCTACTCTCACAGCAGCTGTGCCGGACAAGCCTTGGTAAAATTGCCAAACTACCTTAGCTGCACACAGTTGCATAATATCACACCATAAATGCTGAAGTGTTTTAAAGTAAATTACAGAAATCGTACCTGTCAGACTAGCTAAGCTGGTAGCTAGTTGTTTGTCTGGTGGCTCATGGTCAGTTTCTCTTAAGGTAGGTGGGAGGACCAGAAGGGAGCTCAGAAAGTGACACATGTCACTTTGGTTTTTAATCAAACTCTGCCTCCACACCTGGCATCGCTGGGATTTGTTTGGCCTTGACTGGGGTTGGGGCACGTGGAACCGTTCATTTAAAGTTTTGGGGAGCGCTCGCCACACACCAGACACTGTTACATTACCTAGTGGGACACGGAAATGAAAGACACAACGCCTAGACCTCACAGTCTGGCGGGTGGCGGGCCAGCACACGCAGAGCTGCGTGGCGCAGCGTGGCGGTGCCGCACCGCGCCGGCAGGACCGCAGGCCCGGGAAGCCGTTGGAGTGTAGGAGTCGGAGGGAGGCCCCTGCAGGCGCCCAGAGGAGGCCTGCCCGGGGCTTTCTCGCGGGCAGAAAGGAACTCGTGAGGGCTTGACTGCAGGACTTAACTAGACTATGTCTTGTCATCTTGAGATCGAAGGTGCGTGGAGAGCAGACGGCAAAGGACTCAGTATTTGGGACACGTTTTCTCACACACCGCGGAATGTGGAGAACGATGACAACGGAGACGTGGCCTGCGACAGTTACCACAAGATTGCCGAGGACGTGGCCGCCCTGCGGTTCCTGGGCGTGTCCCACTATCGCTTCTCCATCTCCTGGCCTCGTGTCCTCCCGGATGGAACCACCAAGTCCCTCAGTGGAGCGGGCCTGGACTACTACGTGCGGCTCATCGATGCGCTGCTGGCCGCCAACATCAAGCCCCAGGTGAGCTGGGGCCCGGCCGGGCCGGGCGGGCCATCCACGCCGGGGAGCCAGCTGGGCCAGGGAGCACATTTATCTTGTAAACAAAAGCTGTTTCCAAATTTAATTTTTGAATTGTTAACAAGATCACATGGAGAAAAATTCCAAAAGCATAAAGGAAGCTGCACTGTAGATTTTCCTTCCATCCCTGACCCCCAGCCACCCAGCCGTCCTCTCCCTGGGCAGCCACGCTTGCTAGGCTATGTGTGGGAGCCAGGCGGTGTGCCCATGTGTGGGTATATCCCTTTCCCCTGTCTTTTCATGATGGTAAGATACTTGCTTGTATTTAACAATAGTTCTTACAGATATTTTCAACTCCATACATAGTTTCCTCATTTTTTTTTCTGTTATGTGAAATTGTCTGTTCCTTACTTCTCTGATTACTTCCCGGTTCATGGGCACCTTCCCTGTGACCTTTCTACTCTTCTGCCATCATAGCCTGCACACCGATGAGTGACCGTAGACACACAGAAACACGCACGGTCAGTTTATCTGCGGGATAGGGTCCTGGGGCACAACTGCCTGGGCCAAAGTGTGTGTATCCTTAAGCCATGAGTTATTATGAATACAGAAGTTCATTTGTGGGCTTACTCTGCAATCACCAAAATTGTGAAACTTGAGAGCCTGAGGACACGTTTCCTTTCCCCGGGCCAGTTCTGATGGAGCACAGGAGGGCACGGGTTGTAGGAGTCTCGGCGTCCCTCTTGTTGTGGTTGGAGACCAGGCACCAAGGGAGAGCACAGTCCCCGCAGCACAGCCCCTTCCCTGCCCCCCCACGCTGGGGAAAGAGTGCCGCGGGACTCCCCACACTGCCGGCGCTGCGGGAACCAGCCAGCCCCGGAACAGGAGTGCACCGGGCAGAAGGCGGCCGAGGGGCTGTCCTGCAGGACCCCGCGAGCTGGGCGGACGATGAGGTTCGTCCCTACCACACTTCAGAACAAGGTCAGAGAGCACACAACTCAGGGAGAAATGATGTTGTACCCCTTGAGGGCACGGAGACACGACAGAAAGGAAAAGTGCCTGGCCCTGGAGCTTCAGGGAGGTGTGGGTCTCAGTGAAGAGGAGCATTTGGCTGGGTGGCCATGCAACACAAGGGCATCTCAGGCAGAGGGAAAGACTCCGGCCTGGGCCGATAGTGGTGAGAGGCCCAGCGCAGACCAAGGGCGGTGGGACCGCAGCTTGGCCGAAGGGGGGGTTGTCAGGGGCACTGAGGGGAAGGCCGTGAGAGAAAGGCCACCCCATCCACATGGCCAGAGGTGCTCCCTCCCAGCAAAGAGTTCCCAGCTGCACGGAAGGAGCCTCCAGACACAGCCTGGGGTGTCCCTTTACAAGGAAAATGGCTCTGTCCTCCTGGGACCCCCAGGGTCTCAGGCTCTCAGCATTCTGTCCAGGCAGGCTCTGACCCAAGCACACCCCTCGCTAACACCGAAGAGCGGTCAGGGGCTGCCTCTTGCTTCAGGCCTCTTGGTGACTCCAGGCCAGGGACCTCTCAGCGCCTGCGCCCAGAGTGGGAGGTGCAAAGCTGGGCCCAGACCCAGGCTTCGCTGAGGCAGTGTGTGAATTTCTCGCTCATCAAACTGCTATCCTCCCCCCCCTCCCCGCACCCACCACCAGAGAACCTTTGGGCCTTTTCTGTCTGATCATTCGTTCTCAGCGTTGGCAGCGAACGTTTGTGCTGGTGTGCATATAGCACCAGTGGCCTCCTCTCTAACGCTGGCTGATGGAGCTGCTGATCTGGCTTTCTCACAGGTGACCATTTACCACTGGGACCTGCCCCAGGCCCTCCAGGATGTTGGCGGCTGGGAGAACGAGACCATCGTACAGCACTTTAAAGAGTACGCCAACGTGCTCTTCCAGAGGCTCGGGGACAAGGTGAAGTTCTGGATCACACTGAACGAGCCCTTCGTCATCGCCTACAAGGGCTATGGCTATGGGACGGCCGCCCCAGGTGAGGTCCCAGACCTGACCGCTCTTTGGAGAGTGGCATCCTCAGCTCCTGTAAGACATGAAATCAGGTAGCATTGGAGGAGGAGGCCGCGAGAGCCCTGTGGATGTGCCCTGAGGCCCTGCCTCTGGCTTAGGGCTGCCTGGGGGCAGCACGTTTTCCCTCTGACACCACTGTGGTTGAACGTGGATGTCACATGTCCGCGCCTCCGATGGCTTCATTTCTTTGCTCTGAGACTCTGACCTGACTCAGATGGGAAGCTCCCTGAGTCAGGGACATGGGCTAGTCGACGTAGGAAAGGACTATTCATTCACCAGGCTGCACAGGTCCACAGTCTGTTTCCTGCAACTCCAGAACCCCAAAGTTTTAGATCACTGGGCTGGCGGACCTGAACATGAGGCTGCTTGTGGGCTTTACTCCACGTAAGTTCTGCTGCAGGCACGGTAGTGCCCCGGTTACGGAGAGCTGCTCGGCCCGGCTGGGGCGACATGCAAATACGTTACATACAATTTCATACTTTTCTAAGACAAAAAAACATGTTTTGTTCCAAAACACATTTGACCCAAGAAGCTTTGAGTCAGGGATTGCAGACCTGCCCTCGTGCCTTCAGAGCCATCCAGTTTTCCTGTTCTCTAGTTCTGAGCGTAAGAGAAATTTGTGTTCCTCTGTGTGATTCTTGTCCTCACGTGTAAGAGCTGGAGTCGCAGGGGGATTTGGCATCACTACCAGGTGTATCTCCCATGGGCCCTTGGTGGGCACCGTGGTGTGCCATTCCTTCACACGTGAGAGAGCCTCCTGCATTGGCTCTCAAGAAGCCTCCTTGAGCTGCTACCATGAGCCACGTTCCCTAGCCTTTCCTTTCACAGAGGCTTCCCCTGAGAGTGCCAGGTGTCAGCTCCGGAGGCAACCCTCCTGGGCGCTTTGCCTGAGATGCAGGAGCCACCCTTTGGGGGAGGGATACGGAAGCCCCGCATTCATCAAGTACCTTGTCTTTGCAGACAGTGCTGCTGGCTGCCCCACACACACTATTTTATTTCCTTCTCCCAAGAACTCACAAATGCAAGCTGTGCAGAGGGAAAAACTGAAAGGCTGAAATACTTGCCCCACGTTGCCCGGCCCACTAGTGAGCAGTGGAGCCAGGATTTTTTAAAAGGTTTTATTTATTTATTTTTAGAGAGGGGAAGAGAGAGAGAAAGAGGGAGAGAAACATCAATGTGTGGTTGCCTCTTACGTGCCCCCCACTGGGGACCTGGCCTGCAACCCAGGCATGTGCCCTGACTGGGAATCGAACCGGCGACCCTTTGGTTTGCGGGCTGGCACTCAATCCATCAAGCCAGACCAGCCGGGCTGGAGCCAAGATTTTAATTCTTCCTCATATTGAAATCTGCATTCTTCCTCCCAAACACGCAGTGGGTGCCTATAGGCAGACAGTGACACCGTTGGCCACGCTGAGTCTTTGCTGACACCCATGTGTGTGTTCCCAGGGATCTCTGTTAGGCCTGGCACTGGCCCCTACGTTGCTGGCCACAACCTGATAAAGGCGCATGCCGAGGCCTGGCACCTGTACAATGACGTGTACCGCGCCAGTCAAGGTGGCACAATTTCCATCACCATCAGCAGTGACTGGGCTGAGCCCAGAGACCCCTCCAACCAGGAGGACGTGGAGGCGGCCAGGAGATACGTTCAGGTCTGTTTTCCCTCTGGGCGTTGTTTTTACTCTTCTGCGTCTCCCCCTCCAGTCTAATGGAAGTGGAATTAGAAAGCAAAGCTAAAGTTTAGGATCTAGGCCCTGTTTTGCTATTATCTGATTTTGTGAACTTGATAATGTCACCTGATCTTTTTGGACCTTACTTTGCTGTAAAGTGGAGATGACCTACCTACCTCATCGGTTTGCTGGGATGAAAGTTTTTTGAGGTTATCATTTAGGTTTTAAAAAATTATTTGTACTTTTAGTCCTTGCGTGGTATAATATTGGCTTGAAGCTAACAAACAGAAATTCTCTCTTCAAATGTCAGGTTTGACTGCAGTCGTTAGTACAGGTGGGCTGCAATGTCACATTCAACCTCCAGGTGTCACCATCTAATTTTATTTCCTCAGCCTAAGCATTCCTTAGATTGGGAACTTTAGACTTTGTGAAACTCATCAGTGCCCCTAGTTTTCTAATTCCATGAGTTTAATATAAGCATATGCCTCTTTTGGTCATGGAATTTCACTCCCAGGAAGTAGTGACACTAGGAAGCAGGTGCCAACAAGATGGCCCACCCCCGTTTAGTCTGGGCCCTGACAAGAGACGAGAGAAAACCATGGTTCACTCACCGCGCAGTGTTTCCCTGGCTCCTGCTAATGCCTCTGAAGGGGCTAGAAGGCACCCTCCCCCATGTTCCCACGTCAGGAAAGCAAGCAAGAGTCTCTCCACACCGGTCCCCGTGTTTGGCTCTGTGGAGGAGCCTGCAGACTGCAGCATTCAGAGAGGATACCAAGGGCCTTGGTTTGCCACACTCCTCACAAGACAACTTGACAAAGGCAGTCAGGTTAATAAATGAAAATAAAAGCTTGATTTTCCTGTTTGCTAGCCAGCTGGGGAAAAAGTCTTAGAACAAAATTAGTGCATCCCTCTCTTCAGACTCTCAGAATATATTCAATTAGAGCAATACTTTGTTTTCTGAAATCAAAACCCCACACCTCAGGGAATGTTAAGCTGTAGTCTCATTCGAGTGAGACACCTGCTGGTGAACTTCGAAACTGCAGCCAGGAGTAGGACACACACATCCTCTAGTAAAATCAGTGTCTACGGAAGGGTTTGCTGTTACCTCAGCACCCGTGGAAGCCTCTGACCAGAGTGTGTTCCCAGCCTCATCTCTGACTAAGAAGGCAAGGCCCACAGTTGGGGCATTGGCTAGCAGGTGAGGGGAGGATATGGGGAGACAGAAGAAGCCTCTCAAGACCACAGCCTTGTAGCATTTGGGTGCCTTTAAGGTAAGGGTGGCCTAGGCCTCATTCAAGAAAAGAGATACAAAGTTCCCACTCTAGGAATCCGATGCCCATGAAAAGCCATCCTTTGCCTGCCTTCCAGGACAGCCTTGCAGCTCAGCCCTCCCCAGAAAGTTCTGGGTGAGCCCCAGGCATGATGATGGGGAAGGACCCGCTCTGTGGTTAGAGAGGGAACCACAGCCTGGAGGCTTGTAGGGTCTCCCTGTCTTCCTCCGACCCTCCTAAGGGCAGCACTGGCCGAGCCCTGGGCCAGTGTTCAGTCCAGCGCATCTGCCCTCCTGCTGCCCTCAGTGAGATCACAGCTGAGCAAAGCAGAGGAGGTGAAGGGACCTTTGGGCACTAAAGCTGCCACATGCAAACAGTCACAGAGATGGGAGTTTAACAATGGGATTTGGAGAAAACAAGAGGAACAGAAACAGACTCATGGAGACAGAGAACATTTTGACAATTGCCAGATGGGAGGGGCTTGGGGAAGGGATTGAGAAGTGCAGATTGGTTGTTACAGCACAGTCGTGGGGATGTAAGTACAGCACAGGGAGTACAGTCAACAACTATGTACGTTGTCAGAGGGGGACTAGATTTATCAGGGTGATCACTTCATAAGATACAGAAATGTCTAATCATAGGATTGTACACCTGAAACTAATATAATATCATATATCAACTGTAACTTTAAAATTAAATTAATAAATAAAATAAAATGGCAACTACTGAATACCCCCCTCCCCAAAAAGAATGGGACTTGGGGAGAATGTGAAGTGGGGGGGGGGGGTCTGAGGTCAGCGACTTCTGAGCAGGGATGTCTCCAGCTGTGCCCATTGTTAATGCTGAGCTGACTGTCCCCCCAACCCACCTGCAGTTTATGGGCGGCTGGTTTGCACACCCTATTTTCAAGAATGGAGATTACCATGAAGTGATGAAGACTCGGGTTCGTGACAGAAGCTTGGCCGAAGGCCTCAACAAGTCTCGGTAAGGTCCTGGTGCCCACACACTCAGCCAGGAGAGGGTCGGGGGAAGTCTGGTCTGCAGGACTGAGACCGCTGGGTGGACAGCACAGTGCTGAGAATGCTGCTGGGGTCAGACAAGTGATACAAGTTACCGTATCTCTGAGCTTCCTTGCTCGTTGGGGAGATTAAATGTGATCGTGCATGTAAAGCTGTCAGTCCAGGACCTGGCACTGCTCTGTGCTTGACAAAAGACAGTTGCTATTATTGTTATTATTCTCCAGAACAGCCAGAAAATCTGTCTGTAGGGTACCCACTTATCAACCCACTACCTCACTCCAAGGACAAATGCCTCAGCACATCCCATCCCACCCCATCACCTATGAGTGAATGTGGAGAGCAGTGGGTGATTGCCAGAGGGTGCTTTTTGCCATTTGGCCAGCAGGTGGCAGTGGTTTGCTGTCCTTCTTCCTGGCTCACCCCTTCCTGTCAAGGCGGTAATAGCAGCATCAACAACAGCTAACTTGGGCCCATCTTCTGATACTTCTGTTCCTATTCAACGATGAGGCACAAATATTAGAGCAAGATCATCTAAGTACTAAATGATGGAGGCTGTCTGAGTCCAGGGCCCACAGGGGGTTTGCGTCACCCAGCTGGGATTAGACGTGCGGTATGTGGATGAGGATGGAATGACCTGGCCTCATGGAAACATGGCCACAAGCTCCAAGTAACCATAGCTCAAAAGGCCTTCGAGTCTTTCCCTCAAACCACCCCATCCAGACCGGCTGTAGGGATGAAATGATCCAGTCCCCACCCTCAGAGCACCCATCCTGGACGGTGAGGCCAAGTCCCGCGGAGCAGGCTATGCCTGAAGGTCTCATCAGCCAACTCTGGTCTCCCGCAACAAGTGCGTTCCAGCCCATCGACACAACTTGGCTGCATGCCCAGGTCAGGTCAGAGCCCAGCCTGGCCCGGCAGAGTCCACGTAAAGGGAAGCTTCCAAGTCTGGCTCCTCAAGTTGCCAACACACCAGCTGGGAGGCCACTAACCCTCCCCACTCCATGGCCGGCCAGGGGACTTCATGATGAGGCAGGACATCAGCTGCGCTGGCCCTGACAATGAACAGCGTGTGGGAGAACAGGGGCATTCCATCCAAGGGGAAGGGCGCCAGCGCGGCCTGGCGGTAAGGGCTGAGTGGGGCGTGTGCCAGGGGACTGGCCTGGTGACAGGGGAGGGGCCGAGGGCCCGTGGTAACGGGCCTGGAGGCCAGGTAGAGGGGCTTAGCTTTGACGTCCTCGTGAGCCCTGAGGAGCTACTGCTGGCTCCTGAGCGGGGGAGTGAGGGGCATGATGGGCGTGATGGGACTGGGCTTTACTGGTCTCCCAGCTGTTTCAGAACCTCAAGGGGAGAAGGTTTCCCGTCAGGTTAATGGTAGCAGGAAGGTCAAGCTGAAGGCGTCAGATGCCTCAGCAGGGCAATCTCTAGGTGGCCCTAAAC
>PVJI01018783.1:0-32646 GCA_004026765.1 Micronycteris hirsuta
AGGCGGCCACAAGTAACTAAAAAAAAGCATGGAAATGGATTCTTTCCTCAGAGTCTCTAGAAAGACCTGGCCTGCCAATACCTTAACTTTAGTCCAGTTTGGAAACTGATCTCCAAACTGTCAGAACAGCCAGAGATTAAATTTGTGTTGGTTTAGGCCATTGAGTTAGTAGTGATTTGTTATAGCAGCAACAGGGATCTAATACGGGGGATGAGAGTTTTCAGTGAAAAAAAAATGAGACAATTCGGGAATAATTGTCTTTGAGTGGTGAGGAAATGGTGGAGGATGACTTTGATAGGTCAGCTGTGAGGAGCACGTGCTTCAACCCAGCAACTGCCCTCTAGGGTAGGGGTGCTGTCAGAGATGGACTCGGGGGAGGGTGCAAAGTTTCTGGTATTGTTCTTAGTCTTCAGTTGGGTGGCAGGTTCATGAGATTGGTTTTATGATTTTTTATTTTATGTATAAAATATATATTTACATAAATTTATACATTATTGATATATGTTATATATAATTTATATTAAAATATTTTATATAAACCAAATTTTAAAAAATCAAGTTTGGGTGATTCAGAGGATGATGTTACCAGGAAGAGAAACATGACACTTTCTTTGGGGGAAAATTGGGAGATATCTAGGAGCTTAAAGCGTATGTTATTCGTCAATGATGTACTACTTAGCAAACTCATTTAGAGTGGAAACTTGATCAGTCTCAGGAGCTTTGTGTGATGGTTACAGGTGATGGTTATACTTACTGTGTGTCTAACACTGGGCTGTGAGCCTGACCCACATCTTCTCACGAATTCCTGCCAACCTAGAGAACTGTATTGACAGAGTACCCAACAGAAGGCACCAGAATCAGGGCCCGGAGCAGCCAACTGGGTTCAAAGCTCTCCTGTACCACAGATGAGCGCTAGGACCCCAGACAAATCACCTAATCTCTCTGGGACTCTATTTCCTCATCTGAGAAATCAGAATGTTGTTAATTATAGCTCTACTATTATAGTAACTATAATAACTTTATAAAGTGATTACAAGTGATAAATGAAGTAACTCATGCAAAACCCTTGGAATAGTACCCAACACTTTGTAACTACTATTATTGACTGAAAACCTGAGACTTAGACAATTAACAGAGCTAGTAGATGGTAAAACTGGAATTCCAACTCAGGCAGGCTGTGTGAGTACAGGTGGGGTTGAGCTAATTCAATTCAGTAAACAATAGATTCAGTGTGAAAAAATCAGTCAAACCAGAATTTTTTTTAACATCTTTTGGGCTAAAATTATTTACCTGGTTTGTTGACATCAATAACCTTTTTTTTCCCCTAATCAGTTGTGTTGGATTAGTTAAACACAATTTTAATCTCTTGATATTTTCAGGAGAGAAAACAATGATGATTCATAATTTGCTTTCAAAAATACAGGTAGAGCTCCCTATTATTGCTAAATTATTTCCATTATATTCCTCAACTGTGGAGAGAAAAATTTGAATGATCCTTAAATAATTTTCTAGGGGCTGAAAAAAAAAATTAATTCTTACTATTTTGGCCTCTCCTTTAGAAACCAATAATACTTAACAATAATGTTGGGATCAATTTATTTTTATTATTCTGTTTATTAAAAATAATATCTACTCCTGAGTCCTCTCTGCTTTTTGTATACAGAATGAGGAATTAACTAAGGCCAGAATTAGCAGGCCACATAGTATATGCAAATTTTTTTTAATCTTAATAATTTTCTAGTAACTAAGATTGACACTAAAGACTTTGTGAATTCATATAGATCTGAATTTCAAATTTCTATGGCAATTTTAATCAAACTAGCAATTTTAATAGCTTTTCTATTTGATGAAAATAGACTATCTTTTCTATTTGACTACAGTTGCAACTCACAGATCTCATTATTATCAGCTACTTTCTGGTTTGTAAATGTTTTCATTTTTCTGAAGCAGGTATGTATTAAAGGAATCTAGATACCATTTTAAACTCGCTGCAAATAGCACACATTAAATTACATTTTTCTTTAACAGATCAAAAGAGCTTCTTGTATTTCCCTACCACCCACTTCCAACACACATACAAACAGGCATATCAAACCAAGTGGTTAACTAGCAGCTTTGGCTGTTGCAGAGACTCGAAAAATAGTACATATAAAGCCTGTAGGTTGAAATGGAAAACCATAGCTCTAAGGGTACTTATTGCAACCATGTCTTCAATTAAATATAATTCAATCTTTTTCTTGTTGTAGTAGTTTTTAAGGCAATATATTATCAGTTCCTTTTCATATTTCAAAGCTCTCCAGATGATTTTACCAACTTTAGTTTGTGATTGGTAGCTTTAAGAACACACAAGGACTTGGCAATCTAAAAGGTCAAGTCCTCACTTTCTTGCTTCTGGGACCATAACATGAAATTGATTCAGGAGCCTCTGTTCATTTCCTTGTGCACCTAACTTCCACCATGTCTGTGTTACAACCTCACAAACCAGGTGCCCAAAGAATAGCTCATGGTTTGCCCCCCTAGTGAGACTGAGGCTTAGTAAATGTGGATTTACTTAACCCTGAGACTGCAGGGTATGAGAGATTACAAAATGACAAGAAATTAGGGCTCCTCACTAAGGAAACAGAACACATGCCTTGTAGAAAACAGACCAGAACCGTCTGATGGTAAACTTGGGAACCTGTGTAGTCTGTGACTTAGCTGTACTTGAAGACACAACGATTCTGAAAACTTGACTGAAGGTTCAAGCCTACTTTGGACACTGAGGCAAGTTTTGGTTTTGGCTTTAGTTTTAAAAATACTATACCAGGTCCTTTCTACAAAACCCCATTTTGCAGGACTTAATGCCTCTGATAAATCTTGTTTGTCCTTGCTTTCCTGGCAGGAAATTCTGCTTAACCTTCACTATGTCTCAAAGCCTTAAGTATTCCTCTATCACCTGCTCATGCTCTATAGACTGGAATAGCTACACCACACCACTCTTCCAGCTCCTTTTGAATCATTAGGATGGTCTTATTACACAGTTCTGATCAATGAGATGCAAGTACCATCTACTGTTGCTGCCCTCTTTGTTCCCATGTTTCTTCTGGATTAGAATGCAAACTCTATGGCTGGAGCTTGGGCAGCCATTTTGTGACCGTGAGTTGATGCTCATAAAATAAATGTGAAGAGGTTTGAAGAAGTATCTTAAAAAATAACCCACCTGTGGTCTTTTGGTTGTGAAGAATATAAAATAGAAAAAGTGACTTCCCAAAAACCAAGATTTATTTATAAAAAATTGTGAATTTATTCTTGTATTTTTAAACTTCAGTCACCTTCAAAGTACTCTCCATATGATGCAAAATACCTATCAAGACTTTTTTCCACTGCTCAAAACGGTTTTTTAGATGTGTTTTAGAGTCTTTGTTGTTTTTTTGTTTCACCTCTTTCACATTGGCAAAACTTAGAGGACTTTATTCATACTGGGAAACAAAGAAACATTGCTTGAGGTGAGATCGGATGAATAGGGAGGGTGGGGCATGGGGGCCATGCCAGTTTTGGGTCAAAAACTGCTGAACACTCAGCACGAAGTAGGCAGGAGCATGTGTAAATCACCCATCATGAAATGGGCAAATGCATTGAAAGAGTCTTAAAAAAAAATTGACTGAAGCCAAACGCAGCTTCTCACAACAGTGCCAGTTGGTACACTGATACAGATGGGTTTGTAGAACACTCACCTAGTGGGGGAAGCCTGTACTACAAGGGGCCTACACTCCAGAAGATAATCACATTTTTGGGGGTCCCCCTTGTACTATCCATTTAATCAAGTCAGCTACATAAAATCTATTAGTTGTGTTTAAAGACAATTCTGATAGAACCAGCAGAACAAGTGTCTAGGAGCATAACTCCTGGAGTAATAAAATAATCACAATTCAACTCCTAATTTCAGCACTTACTAGTTATATAATTCAGCCTCAAATTCTTCATCTATAAAATTGAAGTAATAGTAGTATTTATTCCATAGGGTTGCTGTCAGTTTAAATAAGTTATATAAATCCCTTACTATCATGACTGAGAAAATATTGCCCAAAATATTATCAGTATTGTAAGGATTACACTTGCTAACAATAATACTTACGTGCCTACTGTTTGCTGGGCATGATTAGAAACATTTAAAAACACTAATTCAAGTCAAATGGGATATGTGTCTATGCATTTCAGATGAGTGAATTAGGACATTTCCAGTCCAGGTGTGCTAGGCCAGGCACGAACTGGCCAGTTTTCCTCGGTAGGACTTTGTGTAATCAGGGCCTGGAATTTTGTAGCTTGCCCTAGTCTTCAAATATTGCCACCACAACCTAACTCCCTGAGGGTTTCCATTTAGTAAACTAGGGCTTTTCTGAAATCTAGAGCTGATGTATGTGATTAGCTTGAGGCCAGACTGAACACCATGGGATCAGGTTGGCTTAACAGAAGGTGCCCACAGGTGATTTGTCTTCAGAGAAAGTAGAAAGCCCTAAATTACTTCTGAAACTCCATTGGACAGAGAAGTTATTCTAGTTGAAATCTTTTATTTTCTAATTTTCTCTTTTTCTGTGCGGGAGAAGAAGGCCAGCTGGTCATTATCCTTTGCCTGTGAGCTATGCCTATAGTTCTTTAATCATCGCTGTGGTTTCCCCCTGGGTTGGTTGAAAGTCTCTTCTTTCTTCTCTGGGAGCTCATAATTGAGCATTTGCTTTTCCCCAAGCCTGGGATTCTCTTCCCCAGTATCTTCCCATGCTCCCCTCATTCTCATCCTTCAGGGCTTAGCTTAAACCATGCTTCCCTGAAAGGCCTTCCTGCCTCCTCTCTATCAGACCTCCAGTCACTGAGGATGCCACAAGCTCCCCCACCACAGCTGCCGAGAGAGCCCTTCTCACCTAATTGTTCATACCATGCCCCTCAGAGCCGAGGCCTATGCCTGCCTCCTGTCAGCAAGGGACTCTGGAAGGGTCCATTCGTTTCCACTTTAGGGAGCTGAATTCATAATGTGGATCACTCTCAGTCAAAGAAAGAGTGTCCAAAAATGTTAAGGACCCACACACATGATAACTGTCCTCTCTCCATGGGGACGAGTTCTGTAAGGGCAGAAGGGGGTGGTGTTTCCAACAGAACAACTATAGCATGAATGCAGGTTTAAATGCTGTAGCCCAGGCGGTAGTGTCGAGAACTCACTGACAAGTAGATGAAGAAAAGTCATAAAGATAAATGTGGACAAAATGACAAAATCTTGAATGGCAGTGTTAACAGAATGCATGACTTCAAATTTTATTTCTGCAATTTTTGGAGACCTTGCTGACGGGAGCTGGAAAAATAGTCATAAAGAACCTGCAAGGCCCTGGCCAGTGCGGCTCAGTCGGTTGGAATGCTGTCCCATCATGGAAAGGTTGCAGTTTTATTCTTGGTTGGGGCACATATTTGGGTTGCGAGTTCGATCTCCAGTGGGGCGTGGATGCTCCCAGGGCAGGGTGCCTCCGGGAGGCAACCAATCGGTGATTCTCTCTCACATCGATGTTTCCTTCTCTCCCTTCCTCCCTCCTTTTGGCTCTCTCTAAAATGTCCTCGGATGAGAATAATAATAATAAAAAAAGAACTGTGTAAGTTTTCTCCATGCATGAGAGTTAAGACTTTAATCTACCTGTGGGGCAGACAGACGCTTTTTAGTCTGGAACAGACAGGCTACCCCACAATAATGAGTTTGAGTTTATTCCTGTAGATGACAGTGAATCTTTGAAAAGATTTGAACAGAAAAATGGCATCATTCATAGCACGTGCACTATGGTTAAACCAGGGAGATGAAAGACGAATGAGAATAGAATCAAGGAGTGGAGCAGCATGATACTTGAGATGTGTGATTTCCTCTGAAGTATCTGTGTTTATAAGAAAAATATGAGAACACAAGTTCAGTTGATCATATCGCATTTATTCCATCAGTTGTCAATGTTAACACTAATGGAATACTTTCCTTTATGTAAACGTAAAAGCCACATGATTAATTTAATGTAAGGAAGCCTCATCATGGAAGGAATCACATACACATTGAGTCTGATCCAAGTACCAGCTCTAGTATTTTCGGAAATCAGCACAAAAGGGCAACAAGGGAACACTAAAAGTTAGTTTCTTCTTTTAATCTAAACTTCCCCTGTTTAATGCTTCAGGTCATGTTCTGTGAAGATTGAGGGTATTTTCCCTAGACTGTGTGGACATGTCAGAGCGGTCCTCTGGTTCGTCTGGGCTTCCTCCCTGCCTGCCCTTTCCCTGGGAGAATGGCACCAGAAGTGAAAAGATCCACAGAACAGGGTGGTTAGATGCCCAGACCTGGTCTCCAGTCTTGGCTCCACCTTTGGGAATTGATTTAATCCCTCTGGGCCTCAGTTTCCTCAGGATCATCATCAATAAATTAACAATAGAAATGTCCTTAGGTATCAGTGCCTGAGTCAGACCCTGTTCTAAAGGCATGTAAACCACCAAGCTCAGGGCCAAACACACAGAGGCACTGAATACTGTTACCATCGTTTTGTTATGGGGCAAAGAGCAGAAGGAAGGTCCATCCCAATTCCCCCTTTCTTTTTTCCCACCTCAGTGTTTGCCCATGAAAATATTATCTCATGGCTGTCAACAGCTATGCCATATCAACCGCCAGGAAGGACAGAGATTTTACTATTTCTATTTCATTTTTTTACTTTCTCTTTTGAAACGGTTCTATAAACAATTGTACATCTTTTCAGAGGTCGCCCCGATGGAGATGGAACGCTAATACGGAAGGAGATTGCATTGGGTATTGAACACTCTCGTAGGACTTACCCACTCCCAGTGTCTCTCTGAGCCTGTTCTCTCTTTCATCGTATCTTAGGTTTCTATAGGAACAGCAAATGATCACCAGCTACACAATACACTCCTGTGTGTCTACTTTCCTCTGCTGGGCTTCAAATACAATAATAGAAACATACTAGGCTGCCGTACATAAAGAAGATTTTAAAATTCATGGGGCATCTGCTTAGTATGGGGCACTCTACCATGAATTCTAAAAAATCTTGAGGATTTGTAGATTCAGGGATGAGTAATCCTCAACAGTTAGTGCATCAGGGGGTGTAATGGGGGGGTAGGCTGAACGCTCCCCCACAAGTCTGTCTGGGGGGTGCAAGATATGAAGCAGGGCCATTGAGAGTTACTTTGCATATCAATAACAGCAGGCTTGCTTCATACCTATATGCAAAAATGGTTATTTGCATATCAACAAGTCTAGCTAGGGAGATGGGTGTGACTTTGACTCTAGATGTAGCTGGGAGGCAGCTCCCCCTGGTGACAACACCTGCACAAGAGCTTGGAGATGGTTCACTCCATGTCCGGGGGCCATACCTGCCCAGACTAACTGTGGCGGCTAAGAAAGGCAGAAAAATACAGGAGTGCTAGCAGGTGTAGCCGATCATGGAAGGAGTCGGAAGTGGGGTTACAGGTGAGGTTCCAAGCTGGGATTTAAACTAAAGGTGGGCTGCCATGAGGGAGACAATGTGGGAAGATAAGGGGTGAAAGGACTTTCGCTGGTGGGCCATAAGGAGGTGCCACGTGGTTTCAGATTAACAGCTGGAGATCCCTGCAACACAGCTGATGGTGCTGGGGACTGCGGGAGACCTGCCCAGCCAACCACAGGAGGGACTGGAAGTCAAGTCAAGCTACGGACTTCTATTTATTTTCCTGAGATATGGTACCCTTGACTGGCCTGGTTTAGCAAGGGGAGGCAGGATTGCGTGTGTTGGTGGGTGTTTTAAAGGGACTTTGAAATTTAACAGTGACATTTTTCTATTACTCTAAACCTGTATAACTTTTGAATAAATACTTCCTTTCCTTTTTGCCAATCTCTGGCATTGAGAGCAACAGTTCATATGACGGTGGCGGGCAAGAAAAACCTAGAACAGAAAGACCCCAGGGAAGGGGGTTTGTTTCGGTAACAGTATCTGGGCTCCCCGAAGGGGTTAATTCTGTGACAGCAGTATAGTACCAAATGTGCAAATGCAGCTATAGCTCATGATTTACTCCATTCAGTGGTGTAAAGGGTATTGAGTGTCACTGCCTTTGAACATAAGCATCAGAAACCACAGAACCTCATGGAGATGCAGTTGCTGAGCAGTTGGCTTAGTTTATCTACTAGTTAAGTAAGTGCTATCTTCAAATTCATGCATCAGAAATATTTCAGTTTTATCTCTGGCTGATGTGGCTCAGTGGATTGAGTGCCAGCCTGTGAACCAAAGGGTCACCATTCCCGATCAGGGCACATGCCTGGGTTGCGGGCCAGGTCCCCAGTAGGGGGCACAGGAGAGGCAACCACACATTGATGTTTCTCTCCCTTTTTTTTCTCCCTCCCTCCCCATCTCTCTAAAATTAAATAAAAATCTTTTGAAAAATTATACATTTGAATGTTAATGTCTGCTTAAGTAGAACTGGAAAAATATAACCAGTCCTTATTAACAGAAGTTATTATATATAAAAAGGTAGTTTTTAGTCATTGCCAAGACAATTAGATTAATACTGGTGGTCAAGTAAAAATGACTTTTTATACTTCAGTCCAATATATCTCAAAATGTGTTTTGCAAAACACTAGTCCAGAAAAATAGTCTATGAAAGTAAATGTAGGAATTTTAACAGTAACAACATCTTCTAAACCCCATTCTTATAAGATCTACATCAGCAGACTGAGACTCTGACATATACTCTGCTTAAAAACCCTGTTTAACTTTGTTTAAATAAATGTTTTCCGCAATTCTTTCACCACCAAATTCTGCGAATGCAATGCTAGTAATCTCCAGTGCTCGTGTTCCGGGGACTCTATTTTAGGGCAGATTGTTCTAGTCAAAAACAATTCACAGAAACAGATTAGAAAAAGAAAACTTTAGAAACCAAAACCTGAACCATATATCTGTTAGATTCTTATAAATTTTGTACTTTATAAAGTTTCATATTCTAGGTTCTTTTAACTTTGCTGCGTAATCACGTTTTTTTAAACTGAGTTTACAAAAGAGTAAAATCTGCTCAATTTGAAACCCTGCTGTTTTTTATTTTTTGGCAATTTAGTTTTTAAATGAGTTTAGGATAGTAGAGGTACAGGAAGATATTTAAAAATTACATTTACTCAATTCTCAAATGAGTTGTTGAACAAGGTGGTCATGCATGCTACTTTCTTAGAGAACATTTTTCCATCTGGTACATATTGGTTCTTTTGTAAAAACTGTCTTCACTCAATATTGAATACAAAAAAAAATATTTCTAAAATATCTGAAGTGCCTAAAGCTTAAGAATAAAACATACCTGCTATGTTCTTCATCAGGCTTACAAGATAGAACAGCAGGCATGGCCTAGAGCGCCTTGTATGATCCTCCTCAGTTCCATCCCACCCCCACCCCCCCACCACAGGTAACACTGTCCTTAACATTGGAGCTACCATTTCATCCTTTGTAATTATCTGGTATATCCATTAGTCCATGGACATTTTGAATTTTCCCAAAGAAAGAGAAATATCTGTTGTAAATTAAGAAACATTTTTTAACCTCACTATCAAGAAGCAAAGCTAATGGATTTTAAGTATCTTACAGAAGTCTCATGAAAAATGTATTAATCTACATCTAAAATAAAACTTGATTAGAGAAACTAGCATGAAACTAGCATGAAAGTTTTACTTTATCACAAAGTAAAACTAAAAAAAGATAATTAAAAGACACAGAGAAGTTTCAAGGGAAAACATTAAGTAGATATGCACACATACATATTTGCAAGATGTAGAGTTTATAATAAAAATGTGACAACTTTAATATTTTTTTTTCTTACACAGCACTGGAACTGTGTGGAAACTTTTGAAAATAAAAGAGCCCCAAAATGAAGCCATTATGAAGATTTTTGTATAAGTGTTCTCACATTATTAAGACAGCTAAATGAAGCACAAATAATAAAATAAAACATTGGCAATTAATGTTCTAAAAGAAATGTGATCTGTGGCAAATGAGCAAAAAAGCATTAAGATTTTTTAAAATAAAAAAAGCATGTTTCTTCAAATGAAATTTAAAGAACAGTCCACTTTGAAAATAATTTAAACCATCCTGGATCTGGTCTGCAAACATCTCTAGGTGAACAAAACTACTCTTCTTAACTTGAAATTTGATTCTCAGAAGAGAGAACTTGTGATTTTTATGGGAAGGAAATGCTGTATATTTTTATAAGTTGAATATATACTTACATCATATTCATTTCCCTTTTAGAATGTTGGTGTTTTTTGACAACATGGAATATTAAGCATTCGAATATAATAACTTGAATATAATTGGAGTTTGATCATGCATCTGACAAAATGCTAAGCGTTTATGCTGTTCTGAGAGAGGGAGTAGTTCAGCCATTTCATGAGCTTCTTGCCAATTATGTGTTTGTATCAGCAACTGATCAGAAGTCATAGATCCATATTTGAAATAGTTTACACAAGGTAGTGACTCAGGAATCTCAAGTTATTCACACTTTACATCAATGGATATTAATAGTTTAGCCTATTTGATATTAATACCCTTATTCAATGTTTGATCTATAAGAGTAAAATAGATATAATTCCAATTACTGGTTTAGCATGCCCATTTATTTAAAGTCAAAAGGTTTGATATTCTAGATTCCCAATAGGTTGATGGGTCTAAAGGAAATAAGTTTGAGAGTTATCAGCAGATGTGGGAGTAAATTCTCGGCTCAAAAGAGAACCCGTCCACTCCAGCAGGACTGCCTTTGATGCCAGTGACCTTTGTCCAGGACTCTCCCAGTAACCATTGCCACTCCTGCTATCAGTTTCCCTTCATTTCAGTCCTTTTTCCTTTCTATTTCTAGAGCCACAAGTACCCAATGGAGTCAGATCATGTCACTTCTTTGCTGCAAATTCTCTTCTGATTCCCTGTTGCCCCAAGGAGAATGCCAAGATTCTCTCAGTCTGGAGCCCATACCACCCCAGCTTCTTCACTACCCAACTATAACACCGCTGAACCTCCCAGCTAGGTGCTACTTCTCACTTCCCCTGACTGCATCATATACTCTATGGCTTCATGCCATCTGCCTATTGTGGCATATGGATGCTGAATTGTGTCCTCAAAAGATATTTCCACCTGGAATATCAGAATACCACCTTTTTTTAAAGAATAAAACTCTTTGGAGATGTAATTAAGAAAAGGATCTTGAGATCTTCCTGGATTAGGGTGGGCCCTGAATTCACTGGTGGGTGCCCTATAAGAGACAGGAAACACAAACAGAAGGAGAAGGCCATGTGAAGATGGAGGATTGAAATAGGGCAATGCATCTACAAACCAAAGAACACCAAAGATGGCTGGTAGCCATTAGAAGCTGGAGGAGACACATGAATAGTCTTCCTCAGAGCCTCTAAAGGAACCAGCCTTGCCAACCCTGACTTCTGGCCTCCAGAACTGTGAAGAGAATAAATTTCTGTTGTTTTAAGCCACTGAGTTTGTGATAATGTGTTATACACAGCATCCCACCAACCTAGTACATTCTCCCTCAGCTCAGGAGTCTGCTGTTTTCTATATGAAGTGAATACCTTCCATAACACTGAGCTCAAAAGTCTTAATTCATGGCAGCAAGTTAGAGGCAGAAGTTGAAGCCTTGACTCAAATCCTATCTCTGACACTTAACCTTTGGTTAAGTAATTTGACCTCTCTGGGCTTCAGCTTTCTTTGTATAAAAATGGGGATAATAATAGAATTTTTAGTAAATACTATGGAATGTATAAGGCACTTGGAATAGTTCTAAAAATACTAAAAACACTAAAAAAATGTCAGCTATTATTTTTATGTGTCAGAAAAATAACTAATACTCTTTAAAGGGAGTAATAATGTATAATGATTTTTGCATATCAACAATGAAATATCAGAAAGAGAAACTAGGGGAAAAATTCCCACTTACTATAGCAATAATAAAAATGAAATCCCTAGGAGTAAATTTAACCAAAGAGTTAAGGGACCTGTACTCAGAAAACTATAGAACACTGCAGAAACTAAGGAAGATACAAATAAATGGAAGCATATACTGTGTTCATGGATTAGAAGAATTAACATCATTAAGATGTCCATACTACCTACCCAAAGCAATCTATGGATTCAACTTAATTCCAATTAAAATGACATGTTTCACAGATCTAAAACAAATATTTCAAAAATTTACATGGAACCAAAAATCTTGAGAAAGAAGAACAAATAGGAAGGATCACAATATCTGATATCAAACTATACTACAAGGTCACTGTAATCAGAACTGTCTGCTACTGGCATAAGAACAGACACATAGATCAATGGAACAGAATAATGAGCCCAGAAATAAACCCATGTCTCTATGGTCAATTAATATTTGACAAAGGGAACAGGAGCATACAATGGAGTACAGATAACCTCTTCAACAAATGGTGTTGGGAGAGCTGGACAAGTATATTAAAAAAAATGAAACTAGACCACCAACTTACACGATACACCAGAATAAACTCAAAATGGACACCATAAAAGTCATAAAGAAAGACATAGGCAGGAAAATTTTAGACATCCCACATAGCAGTATATTTGATGATATAACTCCTACGGCAAGGGAAATAAAGGAAAAAATAAACACATGGGACTACATCAAACTAGAAAGTTTCTGCACAGCTAAAGAAACCATCATCAAATGAAAAGGGAACTGACTATATGGGAGAGCCTATTTGCCAATGATTTTCTCTCCTATATCCCAATGATCAACAAAGGTTTGATTTCCAAAATATAAAAAGAACTCAACACCAGGAAGACAAGCAGTCCAATTAAGAACTGGCCAAAGTACTGGAATAGACACTTCTCCAAGGAGGACATACGGGTGGCACATAGACATATGAAAAGATGTTCAACATCACTAGTCATCAGAGAGATGCAAATTAAAAACACAATGAGATATCACCTCACACCTGCCAGAATGGCCATCATTACTAAATAGACAAACAACAAGGGCTAGTAAGGATGTGGAGAAAAGGGAACCCTAGTGCACTGTTGGTGGGAATGCAGACTGGTACAGCCACTGTGGAAAACAGTATGGAGTTTCCTCAAAAAACAAAAGTGGAACTTTTGACCCAGCGATTCCTCTGCTGAGAATATACCCTAAGAATCCCACATCACCAATTCAAAAGAACTTATATTCATAGCAGTGCTATTCACAATAGCCAAGTGCTGAAAATTGCCTAATTGCCCACCAGTAAATGGGTGGAGCAAAAAACTGTGGTATATTTACACAATAGAATACTATGCAGGAGAAAGAAAAAAGGAACTCCTACCTTTTACAACAGCATGGATGAAACTGGAGAGCATTATGCTAAGTGAAATAATTCAGGTGGTGAAAGACAAATACCATATGATCTCACCTATAAGAGGAATCTAATGAACAGCATAAACTAACAAACAAAATAGAACCACAGGTGTGGCAACATAGAACACACTGACATGGACCAGAGGGGAGGGGAGAAGGGGGTAATCAAAGAACATGTATGAATGACTGGGAGCAGGGGGTGGTGGGATGGGTAGAGGAGGGCAAAGGGGAAAATTGGGACAACTGTAATAGAATAACAATAAAAAATGATAAAAAGAGATACTTAATAAATGAGCTGGTACACATAAAAGACTTAGAGGAGGGTCTGGTATGTGGCAAATGGGCAGGGAATGTTCACTACTCTGATTATGCGCAACCTTCTCTGCATTCTTGCATCCTCTAGACTCACTGTAACTGGTCTGTATATCTGTTTCTACTGGAACGAGAGCTCTGCACCCATAGGAACCAGCACAGGTCACAAGGCTTAGTAGGTAGGCAGTCAATGTTGCATCAATGAATGCATGAATGAGCACACGCACATGAAGTTGGAATGTGCTTCTATTAATGCTAAATCCATTTATTTTGATGTGCAATGAGTTGATTACTCGACTCTCTCGACTACAGTCTGGTAAGCTCCTGGAGGATGAAGCATCAGACTTTGCAATTAGCAAGTGCTCAATGAACGCTTCTTGCTGCGCTGATGGACATCTGCGTGACAGGCAAAGACCTGCTCGGCGTTGGCTCTTTCCCACACTTGGATTGATTCTTTCCCTAACATCTTTAATTCTTCAGGTAGTTACTGGCTCAGAGAGGCCTAGTTGCATACAGAGGTTTAGAGTTTAGTTGAAAGTTTACGAATGTTGGTGTGTTTCCTTGATAAAAGCAGCATTTTTGTCTGTGTGTGCCCAAACACCTGTTTAGGAATGGCATTTCCCAACCACCTGCCACATCCCAACTCTTGTGCCAGGGGAATGTAGCTTTCTAGGTGCTGGGGCAGCCATTCAGTGCCCACTTTTCCCAAAGCACTGGGTCTCTGCTATGGGAGAATGAATACTGTGGGAGGCGAGGTTTGACAAGGAGGCTGGCCTAGCACACGGAGGCCCTTTTGGGTGTTTCTAAGTGAGGAGGCGTTGAACATTCCATATAAAGTGCCTTGCTTAATTAAGTATTCTAGTAAAATACCTGTCCATTTATTAAACAATGATGCAATATTCTTGCAATGTCAGGCTATAAAATATAATGGTTAGCAAATACTCCCTAAAACTAAATTTCAAAACACACATATAAAAATTCAGTAAAATTTCATATAATTTCAGCATCCTGTCTTCTCCCGGTGATGGGGAGAAAAATTGCAGAAAGACCTACACTGAAAAATAAATTAATATGTGATCAAGAAGTATTTGTGTTGTATTCAAATACCAATAATAATAACACTGTATGTTGCAAATAATTGAATATGATATCAGTTCAAATTTTCTTCAGTTCAGGTAGCCTATAGGGCTTGCCTGAGAGATATATTTACTAACTCCATAAACTTTGTATTTTGGGCTTTCAAGATAATAAACTTGTTCACAAAGCTTTTTTGGGGGGGAGGGAACTCCTATAAGGGAGTCTTATAACTTTAACTGAAGTTGTAAATATTCACTTAGAGGTGTCATAGTAACGGCTGTCTACTCCGTGAGGCCAGTTCACAAGAGAATGTCTCCAAGATAAGTTTGAAATAAGAATATGCAGTGGCAAATGCATTGACAACGTAAGACTCAGAGAGAAACCAGAAGGAAAGACGGTGCTGATGGTTTAGAAATAGGTGTCCAACAAGTTAAATTCAGGCTTTAATTGCAAGTTACAAAGCCCAGGGATTGTACATCAAAAAAGCTTATTGGAAGTAGCTTTCTTAGGAGCACTAATATATGTACAATAAATAAACGGGGGATGATGAAGACAGGTGCTTTATCCTAAAAAATAAAGGCAGATAGACACATTAATGAACACATTCCAACAAATGCATTCTTTTAAAATTATTTCCTCAGCCAACAAGCATTATTTCATTAGACTGCAAACGTTATGTGTTTGTCATTAAATGTTGGTCATAAATATTCCATTTTGACAATGCTTACTCCATAAATATCAAAAGTATAATATTAAAGTTCACTGAATTCAATTAGCAATCATCCTGACATATATCTCATGTACAATAAATTGATCTAATGCCAAGCATCTTTTCTCAGACATACTTTTCCACACATTTCCAAGTGGGAGTTCAGCATTCATTTCTTTTACAATAAGTGCGGTTTCTTTAAGGAAGCCTCTTTGCTTCCGTCACATTGACTCTTTCCTCAACGATGTCCAGTCTGTTGGTCTGCCGATTGTGGCATTCTTTGTTTCTGCCAGTGTTTTTCGATTTCTAGCATTTCCTCTTGATTCTTTCTTAGAGATTTTATCTCTCTGCTTGCATTACCCATCTGTTCTTGCATGTTGTCTACTTTTTCCATTTTAGCCCTTAGCATATTAATCAAAGTTGCTTCAAATTTCTGGTCTGGAAACTCCAACATCTCTCCCACTGAGTCTGATTCTGATACGGTTCTCTCTCTCGGTCTCTGTCTTCAAACTGTGTTTTTTCTTTTAGTGCACCTTGTAATTTTTAGTTGAAATCTGGATATTTTGTACTGGATCAAAGAAACTGAGGTCAGTATATGTTTAGTGTGAGGTTTTATATTTATCTAACTAGGAGTTAGGATCTGTTTACTATTCGCTGAAGCTGTGGGTGTCAGGAGCTAAAATTTCCCCTCGTGTCCTTGTTTATGTCTCCTGTTTCCTTTGGGTTTCCCTCGACACTTATTAAGTAAAGTCTGAACTACGTGGGTCTTCCCATTGTCTTCCTCCCAGTGCTGACACCAGCAGCAGTTTCGGCTTTGGGGCTTCTGCTTCACTCAGTTGTGAGTCTGTATCTGTCGGTCTCTCTAATTTTGGGGGCAGTGGGTTGCCCCATCACTTCAATTTTCTGATAGATCTAAGAAGAGTTGCTGATTTTAAGTTCGTTCAATTATTTTTTTCTTGTTGTGAGGGCAGGATATATGGCTTTCAATCCTCCTGCATGCTAGATTGGAAACCAGAAATCTAGAAAGACTCCCTTTTTCTTGTAAGAGCTTGGGAGAAAAATTGAAAAGGTTACTTTTCAATATACTTTCTCCACTATCAACTCAGCACCATTATCGGCTCACCTGTCTGGGCCAGTCTTAAATCTCAGATCCTAAGAGATGGGATTTTGACAAACCTTAAAATAGAAAGAGACCTCAAGTGTCTTATAAATCAATCTGCTTCCATCTATTTTATTAACATGAACATGTCAGAACCCAAGATGATATGATTTTCTGAATTTATTCTGTGCTAGAGTAACATCAGTTACTTACGCTTACCCATGGGGAGTTGAAGATTATTCCTTGCTGGGGAGACAAAATTAGGTGTTTTCTTCCAATAGTTTCACCCTTTAATATCAAGGTGATGAAAATTCTTAGAAAATGACTATTTACAGTTTATCAGCCTAATTTTCTCCTGGCATACATTACATATATATGTCATTTACTTTCCATAATTCAGCCTAGAAGGTAAGTGTTATCACTCTTTGTTTAGAGATGAAAGGAGTGAGGTTGAGAGAGGTAAATTGGCTTTCTTGGGGTCCCCTTGCTAATCAATTACTAAGCCAGGATTCAAACTCAGCTCAGTTTCCAAAGATAGTACTCCTAACCACTAAGCTATAGTTCTCCCTCCAGGAGCAAGCATTAGGGAGACAGAATGTTTTTAACATTTACTCATCATTTCTGTTTATTCAACAAATGTTTATTAATCATCTATATATGACACCCTCTACTCGAGGCACTACAGAGCTCTGTCTCATAAAATTGACATTCTAGGAAGGGGGGATTGACGATAAAACAGTTTAGTAAGTTTTATAGTGTATTAATAGATCATACGTGCTATGGAGAAGATAAAGCAGAGAAGGGGAAGAGGGACTGCATGTTTTTTTTTTTTAATTTATTTATTTAAGATTTTATTTATTTATTTTTAGAGAGAGGGGAAGGGAGGGAGACAGAGAGGGACAGAAACAGCAATGTATGGTTGCCTCTCATGTGGCCCTCACTGGGGACCTGGCCTGCAACCCAGGCATGTGCCCTGACTGGGTGGGACCCTTTGGTTCCCAGCCCGCGCTCAATCCACTGAGCTACACCAGCCAGGCAGGACTGCATGTTTAAATACAGCTCAGAGATGTTCTTACTGAAAAGGTAGAGTAGCATTTGAACACAGACTGGGAGGAGCTAAGGAGTCAGCCATGAGTCTGACTCAGGGAAGAGCATCAGAAAAAGAACTGAGAAGGGCAAAGGTCGAAGTAGGGAGCTTATTGGAGGGTTTCAAGAACAGCCAGGAGATCACAAGCATGATTGGATCCGCAGAGTAGTAAGGTATCTTGCATTAGGATCTTCAGGTATTTCAATTTTGGATTCACAGAAAGGATGGACACCATTAGATGGAATGGTTCTTGGGAAGATCCTAATACTCTTATAGAGGCAGACAACAGACAGGTGCTGGAGATTCCAACCATTTTTTAAAAGCATGAATATTCCTCAGTTTCCCCTTAGCTAACCCAGTGTCAGAAGCGTGTGAAGAGACAAGAAGGTAGGGCGCGGTGGTGTGAAGTTGAGGCACAATGGCACTGTAGGAAGATGGCTAAGATAAGAGTCACACACCCTCACTCTACCCCTGGTTCAGTCAGTAGCTGGTTGCGAGGCCAAGGGTAAATACCTCTCAGTCACAGTTGCTTTATATGTCAAATAGACTTCTGGATCATTTTTTTTTCTCAGCAACTATCATGCTTCCTTTTCTCCCTCCTATATCCTGCTTCTCATTCTTATATTAGCTCCATAGTAGTAGAGTCACAGCTAATATTTATGGAGCACTTTTTATACCTCGAGTATCATTCTAAGAGCATGAATGTATGAAGTCACTGAATACTCAAGAACCCTGTAACAGGTATATACTATTATAATCATCTGTACTATACTTCACAGAGGAGGGGACAGATACCTAAAGTCTGTGGATTTGCGCCACCCCCTCCCCCCCGCGCCCGCTGGCTCTTGAGAGCAGGACTCCAGAGAGTGAGGGTGGGGGCGAGGGGGAAGGGAAGGGGTATACAGGACCTCCCAGTCCTGGGTCAGGATCTGCTCGAGCAGCCTCCTTCCACAGCCCCTCCCTGCTCTGGTTCTATAAAACAGTAGGCATAGTCTGTAAGACACACAAGCAATCTTAAATCTCCTAGTAACTACATCAGAAAACAATGAATCAAATTAATTTGAGTAACATATTTAACATAATATACTCAAGATATTATCATTTGAGCATATAACCTGCATAAAAATTATCAGTGAGATATGTTACATCTTTTCTTTGTTTGTACTTAGTTTTAGGAAGCCTGTGTATAATTTATATTAACAGCCCATCTCAGGCCAAACCACACACCTCCCAAGTGCTCAACAGCCACGTGTGGCTAGTGGCGGTAATATTGGACAGCACAGACTTCAAGGGCGTGCTGCTCAATTATCATCACCCTTGGGACATTTTATCAATAATAGTTGAGCAAATAGACTTTGTTGTCATTAAACAGTAAACTAAGATAAAAGGTATGCAGCATATGGGACAGCAACAAAATGTCATATTTATGTTTTAGATGTTTACACAGTAGTGACAAAAGCTAACACACTCACAGGATTTACTACGTACCATGCTAAGTGCTTTATTTGTCTTAACTCGTGAAGACTCGTGAGAGTCCCCTGAGCGAGCTGCTGTGACTGTTCTTATACTGACAATAAGTAAACTGGCAAATTGAGAAGGTGTATAAATCGTCCATGGACACGTGACCGGGGACACACATGCACTGACCCAAATGCGGACAGGGTGGCTATAGTGTCTGTATATCAACCCCTTAGCTGTTCTCCTTATGTGATGAGAGTTGGGCTTCAAAATTTTAACTGTGTTATTTTGAAGTCGGAGCAGACCGAGTGCACAACTGGCTAGAGCGAAGGATAAATTCATTTTCACCTGAAGTTGAAATTGTCAACTGTGTTTCTGTCTGGATTTATTTTAATCTCCCGTTGATCCATGGATTTAAACCTGGGGATAGAATTTTAGATCAGCAGGGTACACTGATGAACGCCAGAGTAAGGACTAACGTATATTGCAGCCACGCCGACAAGAAACCAAATGCCCTTTGGGGGTAATTAGTGCCCTCACCTCTTTGTGTGTCCTCTGTAAGCCCTGTTATCCCCGAGCTCAGACTGCTTCCAGGACGTAATTAGGGGCTGCTGGAGGCTGCATTCACTCCTCCGGGCCGCAGCGGCATTGGAAATGACTGCTTCTCAGAGAGACTCATCTGCTTCCAGCTGCTTGCAACACCTCAGCCCTAATCCCCAGAAGGTTGAAGCTGGAGTGCTTGGATTATTACATTCTTTTTGGAGGTTTTGAGTCTCTTTTTACAGAGACTGATGGCATTTCCATGTTTTAAAGGGGATTTTTTTTGAGTCATGGCTATATGAATTTTACAGCCAACTTTCCTCTATCTTTCTAACAATAATTGCCAATACTCTTTTGGTTAGGGGCTTGAAGGGCTGTTGCTTGTAAAAATGTCCCTTCTTAAATCCCATACATTTTAAAAAGATTTTATTTATTATTTAGAGAGGGGAAAGAAGGGAGAAAGAGGGGGAGCAAAACACTGATGTGGGGACAGTCCTGTGGGACTGAGATCTTTAACCCAAGGGGACTGACGCTACCTACCACCCGGAGTTAGTATCAGAATTGAACTGGATCATTCAACGCTCAGTCTGAAGAATTAGAGAATTGGTTTTTGATGTGGAAAAACCCCAGATATTTGGTGTCAGAAGTGTGCCAAGCATAGTAGAACCGCAGCTGCGGTGTGAGCCATCCCAGGCGAGGTGGCCCCATGAGCACCGGGGGCACGGGGGCACGCGGGGCCGTGCAGGGCTTCTCCAAAAATATGAAATAATTTCCTTTTGAACTTACTCTGTGAAGCTGACAACTCTCCCAAGGTGATGTGCCGGGGTTGCCGCGGGCCTCGCGCCTGGCGTGACCAGCACTCTTCTTGCCCCTCTGTTTCCGGCGGCCCGCTCTCTCTCGCCAGTGAGTCTAGTGAAATGCCCAGGGAAAGTTTTCCACTATTTCTGTAGCATAATTAAAAAGGTTTTTTCCCCCTACTTATTCTGACAGGTACAAAGACAAAGATGCAAGGAAAAACATTCCACTAAAGCTGATTTTGGTTCACTTACATACTTGGTTACTGGTTGAGACTGTGTTTTTCATAAAAAGTTGATATTTGATCAAATGGCCACGTATCACACTTAAAAGTGCTACGTCTCTAATCTTTCAATCACTATCCACCCGGGTTAGATTAAATAATCACCGCAATAGTTCTGCCAACAGATGGTGTTGTGTGATTTTGATAGTAGTGGAAAGAATAAGTAAATTGGAATAAATCTTGCATCTTCATAACAGATTAGATTCACCAAAACCCACAGAAACTAAATTAGGTTAAACAAATCTTATAGCATGTTGCACAGATAAACAACTAAGAATGCAAACTCTTTCTCTGGTATCAGAAATATATTTTTTAAAGTATATTTTTAGTGAAATATGTAGATTCATGAATATTTATAAAATAGAACTTTTTTCTACAAATGGCAAAAGAATTTTAATTAAAATGTCCTTTTTTTAAGCTGGCCCCTTCCCCTACCATTAGAAAACAGTTTTAGTGCTAAAAAGCAATCCAATTATTTAGACATAATCTTCTTAGGCTATTTAAAATTTTTCCACCTGCCCGGCTGGTGTAGCTCAGTGGATTGAGTGCGGGCTGGGAACCAGGCGGTCCCGGTTCGATTCCCAGTTGGGGCACATGCCTAGGTTGCAGGCCAGGTCCCCAGTGAGGGCCATGTGAGAGGCAACCATACATTACTCTTTCTCCCTTCCTTCTCCTCTCTCTAAAAATAAATAAATAAAATCTTTAAAAAAAAAAAAAAAAATTTTTCCACCTTTGTAGCGATACACCCATTACAACTATGTGTAACGTATCAACCGAGCTTATCACTGTGTCTTAGGGCTCTAGGTCATCTTTATTTCATTTTATTTTTTGCCCATAGTTGCATTTTCTAAACTCTTCACACAGAATCTATATACTCTTATGTGAAAAACATTAAATGGTATTAAGTACAAGAGGATGTGTGTTTTCAATATTCCACTGGCTTTTAAAACCTGGCGAGTCTTATTGAGTTCAAACTACACTAATAACACTTTTATTTATAATAGGGTTGAGCTGCTTTGCTGCTCCAAATCAGGGGAAAAAATAGATCATTAATCCCTTACACAGCATTTCATTTTCTGATGAAATTCTTGAGTGCTTCTAATTTAGTGGGTCATTTTGCCCAGTGCTAAACAGCAGTAGCAGGCTGGTGACTCAGCTGAGGTCTCCCACTTAATCACTGGCAAGGAAACCTTTTCTTGCTTAGCAAAAAAGTACCCCAGGCAAGCCCTTGAGACTCTAGAAGTTTCATTTGCCTTCAGATTGTGCAGTTTTAAGTGCTTCTTCAGCATTGTTTCTGCTTTTTGTCCCCCTCTCTGCTTCACAGTCCTGAGATCAGCTAATGGAATATCTTAATTAGCAGTTGAGAAAACGGTGAATTCAGGGGAGAATGAATCTGTTTACACCAGTAGTCTGAAACGCCTTCATCAGAAATAAAAGTTTGGAGTTCCACTTCTGTTCCTCATTCTTACAGGAAATGTCTTCAACCCTCACTGCCCCATCATGCTTTATTATAAAGACACCTGAAGTCCAGAAAAAGTAAGTAAAGCAGCAAGTACAAAGGCTTAGCTGGATTCAAACACGGTCTGTTAGATCTCAACATTTTCAACGACTGGTCTACATTGTCAGCTTTGGCTCTCAAGAGCTAAAAAGGCATTTTACAAAGTGAAGAATGTGGGGAGGGGAAGAAAGAGAGAGAGAGAGAAGAAAGTTCAGGATCCTGAAATGTTCTGAGCCTTGGCCAACAACAGGTCATTTCCATGAATTGCACCCTCACTTTCTAGTTAGAAGTCTCAAACTTGGTCTTTTCTCTGGTACTGTCACTTACATTTGACATATTTCTGCAGGTTGTCAAAACTGCCAGAACTCAGGAATAATGAAGCCCCCAAGTTTAAATTAGATTTTAAAACTTCTGATTAATACTGAGTCCTCTTCTAACACCCTCCTGTCCCTTTACTTATAAATCTCCACTTCTCCTAGATTAGGGGAACCTAAGCATCTTTCTAGACTTGGTTTACATAAAAACCAACTGCAAATTTGAGAACCATTAGCAGGAAGGCTTACTGGTCGATTGCCTAACTTCTATCTTTTCTAAGAATCTTCATTTTCTTATCAAATAAAATATCCATTGTGAAATAATGTAGTACATACATTTAAAACTATGGATTCACAGAAAAGGAGGAACTTACAAAGATCTTGAACTGCTTAGTTTTCGTGCCAGAATTGGGAGTACTGCAAATGGGAGGTACAGTGAGGTATTACAGGCAGGGCTTTCCTAGACATGAACAGGTCTTGGAGATCTTAGGGACCCTTGAGAAGACACTCTGTTTTCCTCACCTTGCCCTGGAACGTGTCCCGGGTTTGTGTGGGCGGGGAGATTTACTGCCCCTCATGCGTGCGCCAGGGGTCCCACACCACCATTTCAAAAGGTTGACGACAATCACAACTTAAAATAATAGACAGTTCTATCGGAATAAACTGAATTGCTGAGGGTGGCTGGAGGTGCTCTGAACAACAGAATCATACATCTCAGTGATGGACATTTCAGTAACAACACCGAGTGTTTTCTTTAGGGACCGAATGTTCTAAGCGTTTTACATGTTGAATAACCCTGTAAAATTAATAGCAGCTACTTCGGGCCCTTAATTTTAAGCATGAGGGTAGTGAAGTTCTATAATTTGGCCAAGATCACTCAGAGATGTAGGGACAGAAGCTCAACTATACACCAGCTCTCCTACATTTTAGTCCAGGTGCGTTTTTAATACACCGTGCAGTGATCACACTGTCAGTGCCTCAACCCAGGGAGACGTTTTGCAGGACAGTCCAGGCTAAATAACAGTTTTTAGGTCCTTATTTTATTTAGGTGTTTAAAATGGATTACGACATTTCCCAGTTGTAAGATGTTCCCTAACCTAATAAGAGGGGACAAAAAGAATGCAGTGAACTAGGTTGACAAGTTTGGGTTAATGCTTTTGAGCGTTTTTCTCTATTGGATGCACCTTCCTCAGCTTAGCCAGCCAAATTCCACTTCTTTATGTTTCCTAGGCATGTTGTCTTGGGAAACAGACCATTGAAGATTGTGACTGAAAATTGCCTTTAAAAAAAAAAATCTCAGGTTTCAGGTCAAGATGGTGATTTAGGCAGACATGGCTCACCTCTTCACATAACCGCATCAAACTTACAACTAAAATATGGAACAACCATCATTAAGGAACATCAGAAACTGAGTAGAATGGAAGACTGACAACTACAGAACTGAAGAAACCACATCCATCCAGACTGGTAGAAGGGGCACAGATGTGGAATGGGCTGGCCTCACACCCCTGCAGATAAAAATTCGGGGGGGATATCTAAGGAGTGAGAAGTCCCAGACCCAGACCAGGCCCTCTAGACCAGGGTTCCCATGCCAGGAAGATAAGTCCCCACAACTTCTGGTTACAAAAACCAGTGGAGATTGAGTCGGTAGAGGAGGCTACTGAACCCCTAAGCGGTTCCTCTTGGGGAACACACACACACGAACTCACCTACTCAGACTCATTCCCTCTGAGCTCTAGCACCAGGGTGGCAGCTGGCAGAGCACCAGTGGTATATAGGGAGAAACTGCAGTGTCTGGATTTAGGGTGAGCAGAGGCCATAGTCCCTGTGCTGAGCCCTCCCCACCTACAAAGTCAGTAGGCTGGTGCCATATTTGAGACTCCATCAACGTGGCTAACACTGTGTGACCCACTTTGGAGATCCACAGAGGCTCTGCCCCACCCTACTTATGGGCCCACACCAGCTGCTTTTTCATAACAATGGCTGGTCTTGGCTCCTAAATCCTATCAAACAAGCAACAACTGGCCTCAGTCAGCCCTTGCGGCAGCAGCCATCTGAGATTGCTTTAGAGCTCAGACACAGTGCCCCGGGCAAAACACAGGTGGGGGTTGACCTTGGCCTGTACCACCCAGGGAAACCCCAGGAAACCCATGGACAATGGTGGGGAGATTACCTGAGGGAGTGGGGGGTTCTGGGTGGAGAGGGAAAAGGGAGAAAATCAAGATAACTGTAATATCATAATCAATAAAATATAATTAAAAATAAAAATAAATCTCAGTTATGCAGATTTTATAACATACTGATTTTTATGTCTGTTCTCATTTATCTCAGAAAACTTATTGAAACTCTTCAGACTATAAACTATATCTCGTAGTCAAGGCCTAAGAATGTAGCACATCCACCATGTTTGTTTTAGGTACACTATCATTCTGCAGAATGTATCACTGAAAAGGAAGTAGCAGGCTGTTTCTAGTAGGGAGCCTAGCTCCGAGAGAATGTCATGTATTAAATGTTTTATATATTCAAGATTTGGGGTTTATGTTGTAATTTTAAATCTCACAAACCAGCGTCTAGCAATGATGTCACTTTTTCATTTTTGTGCAAAATAATAAGATGCCTTTTGGCAGAAACGTCTACCTGCACTTGTCAAATATATATCTTACAACTGCCTTTCGCGGCAGAGATGCCTGACTCCGGTTTGCTTACAGCTGACTGACTAGTGCGGGTTGAAAGTGGTGTTATAATTATTCCATGACTAGATGACTTCAGGACCTTTCATTTGGTGGGTTTTGGAAACAGTGCTTGGAAAAATGAGGTAGCCTCAAACATCAAAAGTATGAGTCAAAAATATGAAAATGATGTAAGAGAAATGAGAAGTTGTGATAATTTTTTGAAAAGGACTCACTGCCAGGTAGTTAACAGAGAGCTAAACAGAGTGGATGAATGCGGTACTAATACAAAAATAAGAGGCAAAATTTAATATTCTATAATGTAAACCTCACAAATCAGTAAGAGAGTAAAAAATATTAAAAGAAATAATAGCCGGCCAATTAGTTAAATGTTCAGGTCTGCTTTTCAAAGCATGCACTAAAATAAACTTTTACATCATGAAAAATTGAAATATAGTAATCAATATATAAAAATTGAGCATATTTTTTCAAGAGTGTCTTATGCCTCAGTGGGGACTAGAGGGAGTCAACATAAGTCAATCCATAAAATTGCAAAGAAAATAATAAGGATAACTTGACATTCTATACAAAACATATAAACCTTACATATGAGTTCATTAATTACTGATCGCTTACTAAATGTCAGGTAATTGTTCTGAATGTATTACATGAATTAACTCTTTTAATTTTCAGGTACCCAATAAAATATATACTATTACTATTCCATTTTACAGATCAGTAAACTGAGAAACAGAGAAGTTAAATCACTAGCTCAGAATAACATGATTAGATCTTGTTGAATAACAGATCTTAATATTAATGTGTTTAAATTCAGCATTCTTTTTTCATGGGTGTTTTACATCTAGCTACTGCTTTTTGTGTCTTATTTGAAAAATCTTTGCCCTCTCTAAAGCCAACAAGATGTTTGCCAATAAAACTAAAAGGTTCAAAATTTTATATTTGTCCCAAGTCCAAATCCATTTGGAAGTGATTTTTGTGTTTGAGAAGACATAGGATCCTTTTTTTATTTTTAAAAATTTGTGTAATTATTTATCTAGCTCCATTTATTGCAAAGTCCTCCTTTTCCCACTGATCTGCCTTACATCCCTATCATGAATCAAATTTCTATATGTTTGTAGCTCTGTTTCTAGGCTATCTGTCACATCAGTAAATCTGTCTCTCTGTAGCACTTCCACACTGTCTTAATTGCCTGAGCTTCAAAACAAGTGCTAATCTTAAATAGTCATTCCCTGGGTTACCTTTCTTCTTCTAAAATATTTAGGCTCTTCTTTGCTCTTTACTCTTTCATATTCTTACTTAAAGATAAACTTCCTCAAGTTCCTCAATTGCCAAAGTGAAGAACTGTTTTGAATCTACAGAGCAATTTTTAAAGAACAAATCTCTTTTGAATAGATAATCTTTTCACTCATCAGATTAGCAAATGCCTTTTATCAAAAACGAGATGACCCAACAATATAGGTGACAGAAGTGAAGTGTTTATTTTTCTACCATGCTTGAGAGAGATTAAACTGTAAGTGTAATATTTCTGAAAAGCAATTTGACAAAGTGAAGAGCTTTAAAGATCATAACTTTAATCCAATAATCAAAATTTTCCAAATTTATCTATCAGAAAGAAATAATTTGAAAATCTGTTATGATTTTGTATCTAAACATGTTTACTGGAGATCATTAATAATTTGGAAAATTATAAATAGTCCTAATGTCCAACAATAGGAATATGATTAATGAATTATGATGCATACATTTATGGTATAATATGTAATCTTTTTGTAGGATTTTTTAATGATATGGAAAAACACCTGATATAAAGTTATGTGCAAGAAAGCATGATACAAAATTAAATATCTGGTATGATTATAACCTTTGAAAAATTTTAGGAAAATGACTAGAAAAATATATTTAAAAGTCATCAGTGATTTCCTTTGAAAAGTAAAATTATGGGTAATTATTCAATTTCTTCTACTTCTCTATACTTTCAAAAGTTATTTTCAAAAAATTATCACAGGTGATTTTCATCAAGAAAAGCAAAGGGAAAAGTTTCTCAGTGGCCACTTTTATTTGTGTCAATGTGAAATTCTAAATGGAGTGCTGGGAACTTTGTGTTGTTGACAGCATCCTCCCTCAAAGAGAAATGGTTCAAAGTTGACTGTGTCCTCTGGAATATCTCAGAAGGAAACACATTTCCAGGAAGGCCTTTGAAAACTTCACCAATATTTCACTGCCCTATTTCTCCCAAAATAAAAAAAAAAAATCCTTCAGGGTGAAAACAGCCAAGGCTTTCAATGGCACTACGGTATCAGAAAACATTTCATTTAGAAATCAGACTTGTGAATCTCAGGCAGCAGGAGCTTAGAGACAGGATGAATTTTTAAGCCATGTATAGAACCCAAGAGAGCAGGCTGGTGTACTTTTGAAACTTCCATGCCCATGTGTCATTATGTGGATAATCATTAACAAGTTCTTTGAAGCTCAGCTTACCAAAACTTGCTTTCACTATACATTCGTATAGGTTACCCAGTGAAGTGATTGCCACACACTGCCTAATAAAAGAGCCACTCAGTGAGCTGAGATATCGTATGGTGAAAACCAGTTACATTTAAAAATGCTTACATTAAAAAAGTCTATAAATGAGTTTTAAAATGCTTGATACAAGAAGATAAGAGAACCCTGAGTTAAAGGAAAGTAATACATAGGAATCATAGGTGTTCTTTAAACTCTTTCTTCTTTTCTTTTAAAAAAAATTTTTTATTGTTGTTCAGTTACAGTTGTCCCTATTTTTTTCCCATTGCTCTTCCCCACCCTGCTCACTCCACCTCTCCTGCATTCAATCCTCCCCCTACCGTTATCCTTGTCCATAGGTCCTTTATATACACGTTCCTTGCCCCTTCCCCTTCTTTCCCCCATTATCGCCCTCCCCCCTTCCCTCTGGTCACTGTCAGTTTGTTCTTTATTTCCATGTCGCTGGTTCTATTTTGCTCACTTGTTTTGTTGATTAGGTTCCACTTATAGGTGAGACCATATTGTATTTGTCCCTTACCACCTGGCTTATTTCACTTAGCATAATGCTCTCCAGTTCCATCCATGCCGTCAAGAAGGGTAGGAGCTCCTTCTTTCTTTCTCCTGCATAATATTCCATTGTGTAAATGTACCACAGTTTTTTGATCCACTTATTTACTGATGGGCATTTAAGCTGTTTCCAGCACTTGGCTATTATAAATTGTGCTGCTATGAACATAAGGGTGCACTAAGTTCTTTTGAATTCGTGATTCAGAATTCTTAGTGTATAAACCCAGCAGTGGAATCACTGGGTCAAAAGGCAGTTCCATTTTTAGTTTTTTGAAGATTCCACACTGTTTTCCAAAGTGGTTGCACCACTCTGCATTCCCACAAATAGTATACTAAGGTTCCCTTTTCTTCACATCTTTGCCAGCACTTGTTTGTTGGTTTATTAATGATAACCATTCTGACTGGTGTGAAGTAGATGAATGGAACAGAATAGAGAGCCCAGAGATAAAACCATGTCTCTTTGGTCAATTAATATTGGACAAAGGGAAGCAGAAGCATAAAAAGGAGTAAAAATAGCCTCTTCAACAAATGGTGTTGGGAGATCTGGACAGCTACATGCAAAAAAATGAAACTCGACCACCAACTTACACCATACAGAAAAATAAATTCAAGATGGATAAAAGACTTAAATACAAGTCATGACACTATAAAAGTCCCTGAGGAGAACATAGGCAGGACAATTTCAGATACCCCACTCAGCAGTATTTCACCAATATGACCCCTAGAGCAAAGGATATAAAGGAAAGAATAAACAAATGGGACTACATCAAGTTAAAAAGCTTGTGCACAGCTAAAGAGAACATCAGCAAAATGAAAGGGGAACCAACCATATAGGAAAATATATTTGCCAATGATATCTCAGACAAGGGTTTGATCTCCAGATATATAAAGAACTCACACAACTGAACACCAGGGAGCCTTTCTTCTTCTCTAAAGCAGTAAAATTCTGCACGCCATGGTGTATTGTGAGGTGAGTATCACTATTAGAAATAGATTACTCTCAGAGAAATATCCTATTCATGGAGTCAAGCGAAGAGGATTATTTTTTTTCCTAACATGAATAAAACTATTTTCTTGCGACATCTTGTTTGTACTCTGACAGTGATATTCCACAACATGCATTTCCTGCTTCGGCCAGTCCAGTGGAATTCTTCTGGTGCTATGTCATTTGGGAAATCTCATTCGAATGAGACATTTCTCTCATCAGCCCCAGCTTCATCCTGGGCTGTTTTCCTGCTGCCTTCATGGGGATCTCAGCGATGGATGAGTCTCTGGATGCCTTACCACGCAGCTCAGCAGGAGGAAGAATTTCAAGAAGTCTCGAAATCACAGTAAGATGTCAGTAAGAACCCATTGCCCTAGCATGAAAAAAAACAAAACAAAACAAGCAAACAGTAAACCTTGGACATTCAGGATCCTAGAGGATATTCCAAGAATGTATTTGTCGGCATAAGAAAAGATTATAGTAAATATCATCATGAAACTTAAGGTGACTAGCCATGGGAGAATGGTCGCATTTAACAATCATTTTTTTCCTTTTGTCTAATATTTCTATGGTGATGTTTAGTGAAGAATGATAAGAATAAAGTTCATGATACTTACATGGCAATTTCACTTTTAATATTTTTTTACCTTCCGGTGTGAATTTCCAGTGAGATTGAACTACAAAGGACAAATGATGTACTTAATTACCCAATTTACTTAATAAGATTCTTGCTTATGTCATATTTCTAGACAGAAGTCTTTAAAATATCACATTACTATTTCCTTTTTAAAATAATAACATAGAAGCTTACTCTTTCAGTTTTGTATATTTTTGCAGTATTAAATAAATTAACTACCTTAAGGATGTTTGTTTGGGTCAGTTTATTACCATATCTTATAAATCCTTCCCCTCCCATCAAGTCAGAAATAAACTAGGTGCTTTTTTCAGATTTCACATTAGCTATGGGACCATTCTTTTTCAAGAGAAAGAGTAGGAACTGTGTAAGAATAAGCCAATTTGCTAAAATAGCAATTATTCTCCCCTTTTTTTCTGCAAGTTGCCCTTTTTTTCTATGACCTTCTTTTAAAGGTACAGCATTGCATGTGCAAACCTGGACAGTCTGCCTTTTGCACAGTTACGATCCAACTCCTAAGTTCTGCATTAGCAGCACAGAGAGTGTGAGGCAATACAGGCAATAAGACTATAAGTACTGAGATGCTGATTACCAAATACCCACAATATGATGGAATTAAGTGGAAAGCAGGCTTACATTGGATCTTTATCATAAGGTCTTTTAAATAAAGATGTCAAATAGTCCTCAATATTACACTCTCGTATACTGTCAAGCCACATCAAAGTAAGTAAACGCACTTGGACAGTTATGTTGCAATGCTCATGGTATTTCTCTCATTTGGTGTTGGTGTATGAATGTTCATGAAACACATTTTAGTAGGCTTCCACAGCTGTGGTGACCCCCATGACTTCCAAAGTATCCCTTTTCCTCTTCCATCTCACATCTTTCCATTACTCTAGTAATAATTCTTTATTACCAACTATTGAAATAAACTGTCCCATGGAAAATATTAGTAGAATGACAATAACCCCCTCTATTGGATCTTGTCATCAAAATTTATGAATTATTCATATCTAACGTTTGGCCATTGGCTGTGAGCAAGAGTGCCTTGATGTGAATCGCAATATACGGACCATTCTTTTACGGGTCTGCACCATGTCTTGAAATTCCTAAGATATTTAATTCCTTCTTAGTTTTACACAATGACTTTATATCCATTGGGATGACCCTGCATCTCCTTTGAGGGGATGAGATTGAATAAGAATGCAGAATGTCTCATTATATCATCACATACCCTCGACTTTGCCAAACAAATTTATTTTCTGCTTCAGGGAAAAAGAAGGAAGTTTATAGGCTGCTAGTCACAGGTGTGTAAACCAGGATCATAAGCATATCAATCTTGTGTAAGTGTTCATGTTTTTAAATTTCTCATTCTTAATTATAATTCATAGTGGCTATTAAAGGAAATGGTAGCTTTTGCTTCTGCTTTTGAGTTCTGAAAATCAGAGTAGTTTCATTCTAAGTCCCACTTGCCCATGTTTAAATCTGAGTTATTTTGAGCATCCACTCTCATCTACTGTCAGAGAAAATTATTTGGTGCATTCCATTATGTACTTCAATTCAACAAGCTTTTAAAGCAATTGATTGTAATCCACAAATGTAGCTGCAACTTTGCAACAAAAAAGAAAAAGACGAAAAAAGGAAAAGGAAAGAAAGGCTGTCTGTGTGAGGCCAGTGTATTTTAAGCAAACTATCCCTGACATCCTCTTTTCAGAATTCTTTTCCCTGAAAGTTTTAGTCTCACTACCATGACCTTAGCAACAGGCAACTCAAATGCTCTCAACAGTAACTTGACAATGAGCTTCCATAGTCATTTTGATCCTTTTGTGGGCTGGGTTTCTTTTTCTATTATTTAGAGAAGTCACAGGAATGCAGAGAGGAACACGGAGACTTGCTTCTCATTTGTGAGTTACAAATGAAACTGATTGACCTCTAATGCTTGGTTTTGAGGATTTCACAGCAGGCTTTTCAGTAGCACAGATATTCAAGGGGAGGGGTTGGGAGCAGTAAGGGATAATATGTGGACATTTTTTATCCAGAATTGCTGCTAATTAAAGCGGCCCCCAGAAATGTGCATTTGCTTTGAGAGGTTTTTTGTTTGTTTGTTTTCCCCAGGGATGAGTGGGCATTGGGATGGGGAGATGAAAATGGGAGAGTGGATAAGAAACTGAAAAAATGTTTCCAACTTGATCTTTTGCTCCCAACCTGGAAGGGACATACAGCTGGAACATATCTCACAAGGTAATGCCCAAATACCGCGCGAGGGCTGATGCTGTCCGGGTGGAGCACATGGCCTTAAGAAGGAATACAGGCTGCAAGGAAATAAAGCAGGGGCTTATATTTTTATCAGCTCTTTTGATTTTGCATCAATTTGAACAGTTTGATGGGTCTTGAGTAGCCAAGACTGGACTTCAATGTTAACACCGTGCAATGACTACTGAGGCATGTTTAATTGCAAGCTATATTTTGTTCATATTTCCAAGCAGCTTTGAACCACAAAAGGATGGCTTTCTAAAAATTTTAGTGCATTTATTGTCTTTTGTCAACATGTATTGTAGTAAAACCTAAGAACAATGGTACAATAAAACATGTCTGTGATTGTGTTTATTATCAAGAATATAAATGTTTTCATCAATGACATCCATGCCCACAATGTGTTTTCAAATACAGGCCTATAAATAAGTTACAAAAATATCATAAAACCCAATAAAAGGTACTGAAACAGGATTTTAAA